>CAOLHI010005002.1:0-88248 GCA_948474755.1 Ctenosaura bakeri | reverse complement strand
AAATCCGTTTTTAAACTTTCCAGAAATTGTTGCCTCTGCTCTCCCAGACCACCCCTCCAAACCTCCAGTGGTTCCTGCTGTGGTTTGGGCCTGTGCTGCAAAGCACTCGCCAGCCATCCTTGCAGGAATTGCCGAAGTTCCGCAGGGCAAGACGAAACATCCAGCTTCTGGGTGGCTGGTTCACCTGTGCCATTTTCAGCCCTGGCTGCCGTGGTGGTTTTGCGAATGCTCGCAGCTGCGTCACCTTTTGAGGCAGAGCTAGTGGGCAGGTGCGTCGCCACACTCAAAATGGAGTCATCAGCCTTTGAGTGGCTTGTTACCTCATGCAACGCCATCTTAGAATCTGCATTTCCAAGATGGCGCCGGGAACTCTCGATGGTAAGTTTCTCTCCCGCTGTTGATTTTGGGAGATTCTTACCCCCTTGCTTATCCTGTTTCCTCACCTTTTTTTCCATTTTCTTTTCAGATACTTTTTTGGTGGTTGAAGGCCCTTTGCTGACAGCGAGTTTTAAATCATCTGCCTCACTCTCACTGGAGGACAGGAAAATCTTACGGAGTTCGGCAGCGCCCTGCTCCTCAGCAGGTCGCTGCGTAGTTATTTTCCGTGCCTTTGCTCCAATTTCCGCGTCCGAGATCCATCATACGACGGTCTTCTGGACGGTACTCTGTTTAGTAGTGTCCGAGCCCAAATCATTGGTGCTACGGTACACTTCGTCTGTCAGGGCCGGCTTTGTTGCAGAGGCTTTTTCAGTTGCCATTTCTCCTCCTTTAAGTCACTTCTCTATAAGGTTCCTCAAATTCTATTCAGCTACCTAAGTTTTCTTTAAATCTCCGGAGAGGGACTTAAAGCATCTTACTGCATGCCAGGAGAAAACAAAAACTGCCAGGAGAGGGACAGGAGTCAGTTTAACGGTTTTAGAATCAAGCTCGAGGGCGGCTCCTGCATCAGGCTGGCACGAGGATCAAAACCCAGGCATCGTGGATTGATCCTCCTGTCAGCCCGAGAATGGATCAATCTCTCCTTCTCTCCTCCCACCTCTGCATTAGCCATGGTAAGGGGCTGGGTTTGGAAACAGGTAAGGAAGGGGTTGAGGAGAAAGAAGGCTCTTCACCAAGACCTCTGGTGGGCTGGATTAATCACATGGAATTCAGATTCCCCTTCGCTAAAATAGATTGAAATAGAGAGACACTAAAAGGCAAGGGAAAAGGAAGGAAGGAAGGAAGGAAGGAAGGAAGGAAGGAAGGAAGGAAGGAGGGAGGGAGGGAGGGAGGGAGGGAGGGAAGGAAGGAAGGGGGTGTGGCGATTAGAACATGAAAACCACTGTGGTGTAGTGATTTGAGCACTGGACTATGACTCTGGAGACCAGGGTTCAAATCCCCACTCCCCTACTCAGCATGGAAATCCACTGGGTGACTTTGCGCAAGTCACAATCTCTCATCTTTAGAGGAAGGCAAAGGCAAGCCTCTTCTAAATAGATCTTAGCATGAAAACCTTGTGGTAAGTCTGCCTTAGGGTTGCCATAAGTCAAAACCAACTTGACGGCACATAACAACAGTTAGAACATGTCAGGACTGTTCATTTTATCACTTCTCTTCCACTCTGGCACAGAGGTTTTTTCATTGGTCCCCATCAGAAACAAACAGTTCCGGATGCTGAGCTACAAATAACCACAGAACAGATGTGCAGAGCAGCAGCTGAGTCTTTGGCCTGAATGTAAGAGGGGCTTTAGGGAGGCTTAGCAGCTTATGGCTTTGGCTCAAATGACACATCACTCCAGGAGTTTGTCCCACTGCCTGATCTTTACAGGATAAGAGCTGCCTCCATTTGGCCCAGCTGCAGGAAAATCTCTGCTGACAGATATACAGGTCCAGGGCTTGCACACTAAAAGAACATGTGATTTTGACCAGGATCCAGACTGGTTAGAATAGTTTATCAAGGAATAACACTGGCTGTCAGTAACTTACCAAGGAATATGGGAGTGTGCCATGCTGACAGCTTAGGCTGTGGTCTGCTTCTCATCTGATTGTTAGCAGCATAAGATAATGCCTGATGTGCTGTGATTTAAGTGGTATAGCAGATGTTCACTCTGACTTTTCTTACAGTCGTACCCCCCAAGCAGAGTCCAAAAACCAGGCAGCTGTGCAAAACTGGTTCTAGGAATTTTTACTGTTTGGAGAAGTCAATGGGCCTTAATGCATATCAAAGATTGATTTACTTCCAAATATAACAGAGATTGGTCATGACCATTCATTGTTATTGAAACCCCTCCCTCTGCTACTGTGAGAACTGCAACTCTGCACAGAACAGAGAGAGAAGGAAAGATGGATAGGTGATGTTGTTGTGATGCTGAAGCCCTGATTCCATCGCCTCACCAACTGATAGGAGGGACAAATGAGTCTTGACACTTCTACTCAATTTTTCTTCTTCACCCGACCCTCCATAAGCTGCTAACCAGTGATGGCTCAAGATTCTGGAAAGCCCCTGGGCAAGCTAGGCTCTCCATGGGTTTCCTTCTGTGTATGGTCCCTTTTCCTTCTCTTGCATCTTCTTGCTACTGTTGCTGATGGATTACTATCTTCTCCCCCGGGCTCATTTCAGACCTCTAAGAGAAAGAGAGAGGGAGGTGGGGAAAGAGAAGGCATGTGGTGGCAAGGAGGAGGGTCAGCATGGTCACGAGACTCCAGGCATTAGCTGGAGCATAAGCCTCAGCAGGTGCCTAACAATGCCCACTCCTAGCTACTGTCATATTAGGTGGAACAGCCCCACCTCTAGTGTCTAATCTTCTGTTGCGTCAGATCTTATTAGCTGACAATCACAGAAGAGGGAATTCTGATATAGGAAACATGTTGTTCAGCACTAAAACAGAGATCTAGAAGACACAAATGCCCATTCCAGAGCCACTTTTCCCTCCCACCTCTGCCCTAATGAATTCCTGGAGAAATTTTTGCTCCCTTTTGTAATAGATATTGGCCACCAGGTGGCAGTATGGACTTCACAAGGCAAATAAATAAAATTCAAGGGAAAGCAAGCAGGTAAGTGGATAGGACTGCAGGCCTTATGTGGGAATAAGTCCTGTTGAATTCCATGGGACTTACTTTATTTTACCTTACTTTATTTTAGTCTTCTGCTAATATAAGTGCTCCTAATGGGCTATACTGGATCCAACCGAATGATTTCAGCAAAAACTACAGCCAGCCCTCCACATTAGTGGGTTTCACTTATGCAGATTTGATTATTCAAGGATGATTTGCTGTCACCTCTGCTGCTTCCCTATGCCATTTTTAATAGGGTCTGCAAGCCTCACGAGACTGAGAAACTGAAAACAAGGCTTAAAAGTCCCTATTAAAAATGATGTGGGGCGGCAGTGGAGGTGGCAGTAAACCCCACTGCTTCCGCCTTGTGAGGAGGAACCCTGATGCATCAAAGGAATCCATGGTGGGCTGAATATGGTGATCATACTCTGTGTGTGTGTGTGTGTGTTAAATATGGTTTGGGAGGGCCTAGAGTTATTCATGGTTTTTCCACTTTCAGAGGGGTCCTGTGCCCCTAACCCTAGCGAATGTGGAGGGATGACTGTATTCCATAATGATTTGGCTTAGGACTTCACCCTCAAAACACACAATCTGCAAATCAGAACTTGGGAAAGCTACTTTTCTGACTGTGGCTCTCAGAATCTACAGTGGGCATGGCCATTGGCTATGCTGGCTGGAGAATTGTGGGAGTTGTAGCATACACTAGTAATTTGTCAAAGCTTTACTCTGAATGCACTATAAAGTGCTACAGTTCTCAGAAAAAGGCAGTATCATACTGCCCCAAATATTGGACTCTTTTACAAGTGCAGTTGTACAGTTTACAAATGGGTCATGAGTTCTGGAAAGACCAAAGCTTTACTGTTTGTGCCTTCAAGTCACCTGTGGGCCTGTGGTGACCCAATGAATTTTATAGAGTTTTCTTTGGTAAGGAATACAGTACTCAGAGAGGTTTTTGCCAGTTCCTTCCACTACACTGGTTTAAAATTCAATACTATTACTGTATATGAACAGTTGCTGTTGAAACTTGGATTCGGATCCCCATAACAACATCAAAATGGTGAAAAAATATTGAACTACAAAGCCCCATAATTCCTGAACATGGTCTGTGCTTTGGGGGAATTGACAACACTCCAGATTCATTGGAGGTCTTCCATCTAAGTACAAACCATCTAAGTACAAACTTAGCTTCTGAGATCAGATGGGATCTGGTGTCTTCAAGGTATTGCCACTTTGCAATTTACAGTTCCCAATGTCGCAAGAGTGCCATCTGTTGGAACACTCTTATTCTGCTACTTGGCTCTTTCTCTTCGCCTCATGTTGAAGCAGCTGCTCTCCATAAATCATTGGCTTTGGCATGCCCTCTGCCCCCTTTGAACCAGCAGCAGTTAATTATATGGTGGAGGATTTGACTGTTTGATTGTCCAAGTTGGGGAGTGCAGTGAGCTTATTGCACATTGATGTGCCTCCGGTCCCTGCAAGCTGGGTCCAGGATGCTGCACAATTCTTCCTATGAGCCTTGCCTATAAACAGCCATCATATCACTTGATGCCAGGCTCTCACTGTCTTGGGGAGGGTGCTGTACTGATGGGGCCCAACTTGGGTGGGCCAGCTGGGCCCCAGCTGCTTCTGAAGGGATAAAGAAACCTGAGGGAGATTCTTGGTAATTGCCCGTGGACTTTGAACATGCGTATCCTCAAAAGGGCTCTCTTGCTCTTGCCTGACAAGGAAAAGGAGCTTATCAGCTGGACCCAGCTGCCTCTGGAGGAGGAAGATCCTGCGGTCAGGTGACAGCTCACCCCCCCCCTCAAACTCTGTCTTGTAACCAAAGATTGGTGAATTGCTGGTTTCCTCTACCTTGCTGGGAAATGTTCAAAGTATGGAGCTCTTACATGTTTGATCTTGCATTTCCCTCATCCACTCATGTTATGTTACAGTTATCCCTCTTTTATTTCAACCATAATTCAGACATTTTCAGTTGGCAGTTCCCAGCAATTACCCATTACAATTTGCCATTCTGCTTTTATCTGGTCATCCAATTTCCCCTTTAATCTCTGAGAGACAATATCTGCATTTCTGTTTTCAATAAACATCCCCCACCATTGTTCAATTGTGGGTATTTGCTGAGATTTCCACATGAACATTGTCACCTAAGCAGACTCAGAAGGCTTTTAGATATACCATCAGAGAAGAAAGGGATTTGGCTCACATGAACTTGACTGAGTTTTTTCAGTATATTTAAAAATAGACTTTTAAAAACTTTGATAATTTCTTGGAAAATGTATGATTAAAAGTCTGATTTGGATTCTAACAAATAAATATATTATCAGGGGAAAAAAAGTATGGAGCTCTTGGCCACACTTCAAAATCTTGACTTTGGTGTATTGAAGAAGCATAGAAGCATTTAGGTCATGCCTACCATAGGGTTGTGTGAGGCAACCACTTCAGGCAGCAGATTTGGAGTGACATGAAAGGGTAGCAAATCATTATTTTATTTATTGCTATTGATTTTTTTTACTGCTAGAGAGAAGAAGCAGTGCTTGTGGGATTTTCTGCCTCAGATGCAAAGCTGGCTGCCTTTGGGTACTATGCAACTTGACTTAGATGAGTAGATGTGTATTTTTTATACTCTAAGAAAAGCAATGCTAGGAAAAGTTATTATTTGAACTATATCTCCTAGAATGTCTCAGCCAACGTGATCACTGGCCAGTTGTCCAAGCACTGCATGTGTCATACACAGCTTTGTCCTCCAACATCTTAACTGTACTCCCCCTCCCTATATTTCCTATTTGAGGTGGCAGCTTCACTGTTTATTGCTAGGCCCAGCTTTGTGCAGTGCTGCCCAATAATCTGAACATTATTTAAACAGAATTTTAAAAAAATACTGTTTTGCATGCAAAAAGTATACAGAGTTTCCTAAATTAGTCTATATTCTGAGCAGCAGAGTTTGTTCCCCCCTTCACACAGAAGTATCTAACATCTGAGAAAAAATGTAGGCCTGTGACTCAAACATTGTTATTTTTCTTCTCCTGTTCGGTTTTTAACACCTTTGAATGACAAGGAAACTTCAAAAGCTTGCATTATGTATTTTGTGCTTTTTAGTTGGCCCAATAAAGGTGTCACTGTTCTGTGGATTTGGGATCTTATTGTATTCTGATATCCCACTGAGTTTCTCTACTAAATCTGCATGTGGTATGTTGAATCACCCTTCTCCCCTAAGCTTTCTTGTACGATATCTCTGGATGCTTTCTCTTCTCTCTCTGTTTTGAGATCCTCAAACTAACATGTAAGGACAGCATTCCAGTTAAGGGCAACCTATGTACTGCTTTTTTCAGACCCTTATTTTGAGCTGTAATCTTTGTCAATTAAGAAGGACAAACATCTTTTCTGTTGATCTTAACATACTTCTTCTCTTGTCCAAATGCCTCTCATTCCTAGGCTGCAAGAATTCTATGCTTCAACCTTTCCAGAAAGATATCCTTGAGTCAGGCTGTCCTCAAAGCAATTGCTCATGAATAACTCCAAATACAGATGGAACATTTATCCCCTCTCCTCTGCTCTTTGAAATAGCAGACAAGAAATATAGTCAATACAGTCGATCCTATGTTTTATTCCCATCTTTGCAACCTAGCCTGTAGCCTGTGTCTTTACACAGCTAGAAAACCTAGTTTTCAGAGACTGCAGATCCCAGAATCCCCCAACCAACATGGCCACTATGAGTCCAAGATCAATTCTTACTCATTCTTAGCTGCTGTGGTGTTGCCAGAAGAAGGAGACTTCTGCTGGATGACTATTTGTGATGATAACAGCAGAAGCTGTAATCTCTCAAGGTTGAGAAACTGTCGTTGTAATTCTTCACATGTCTTCTTGTAGCACTGCTTGGAAAAACTGTAAAAATGTAAATAGTTGTCCTCAGATCTAACTTAGTGCAGATCAAAGTCAGAAACTTTTTCTTCAGTGGCCCTTGTGTGGGTAGAATAGTAGAGTTGGAAGAGACCTCAGGGGTCAATCAGTCCAACCCCCAAATCATGCAGGAATGCACCATCAAAGCATTCCCGGCAGATGGCCATCCAGCCTCTGTTTAAAAACCTTCAAAGAAGAAGACTCCACCAAACTCTGAGAGAGCGTATTGCACTGTTGAAATGCTCTTATTGTCAGGAAGTTCTTCCTAATGTTAGGTGCAATCTCTTTTCCTGAAGTTAGAAGCCATTTGATCTGTATCTTGGTCTCTGGAGCAGCAGAAAACAGGCTTGCTCTATCCTCCATGTGAGATCCCTTCAAATATTCAAAACTAGCTATCATGTTGCCTCTTAACCTTCTCTGCTCTAGGCTAAACATACCTCGCTCCCAAAGCTGCTTGATTTCCAGGCTTCTACCATTTTGGTTGTCCTCCTCTGGACACATTCCAGCTTGTCAATATCCTTCCTGAAATGTGGTGCCCAGAACGGGACACAGTATTCCAGGTGGGGTCTGACCAAAGCAGAATAGAGTGGTACTATCACTTCCCCTGGCCTAGACACTATACTTTTGTTGATGCAGCCTAAAATCACATTAGCTTTTTTAGCTGCCACATGTGCCATGGTGTTGGAACCATCTGCAGTTACCTTCCAATTGTGCTGATTGCTGATACTGGGGCCAAGTAATGCCATGTTGAAGTGTGTTCTATTTGTTGTATTTATATCCCACTTTTCTTTAAAGAGCTATAGAGTCATAGAGCTGGAAGGGGCCACTGAGTCCAACCACACATTCAATTCGTAATCTCCTGCTAAAGCATCCCTGGCAGGTAACTCTCCAGCCTCCTTTTGAAGACACCCAGAGAAAGAGACCCCACTGCCTCTCTAGGCAATTGATTCTGTTGTTGAATTGCTTTATATCAAGAAGTTCCTTCCAATTGAAACGTACTCTCCTGTAACTTAAAACTATTAGACTTGGTTCCCCCATACCCACAGGGAATAATATTCCCAGACTTAAGATGGATAGCAAAATGCTGTATTTTTTCAACGAGATAAACGATGTAGCTATTGAGATGAGCATGCAGCTTGAAGAAGAAGCCCTGACACTTGACAGAAATTTACAATTAAAGAGAAAGAAGGCATTGTAGCTATTATTTGCAATCCAAAACCAGTGTGTTATGGCCCCAGAGATCTCCTGCAATTGGCATGGTTTAATTGGCAAATATTATTTAATTGGCACTATTAATTGTTGTTGATATGAATTATACATGAGATGACAGGAAGGTTAAGCTGGAAGATTACTGACTGTAAAAATGAGATAGCAAGACAGGTCAGCCACACTCACCTCCTAGGCAGAAACAAGTCATTTTCAGGCTAATAGCCCAGACACTCTCAAGACAATAGACTTAATGATAGTGAACCAGACATCTCAGAGCTGAAAGGGGAAATCCCCACCAAATTGTGATTGTTTCAGCCCTGACCCCACACACTTGGACATTTCCCTATTGTTTTCCCATTCTCTCCACAATGCTGAGCTATTATGGCAATCATTATCCTCTTGTCATCTAAACGGTAAGACCATTAACTCTGTCCAGACTTCATTGTTTGGGTTGCAACACCTATTGTCTGCTTGACTGGGAGAGGGTTTCACACCCATATCTGTAGGATATTTTTCAAGTATAAGAACCCCCAATTTTGAGCAGTTGAGTGCAGTCTTTTGCTCTTCTGAACACCACACTGTCTGTTTGATTTCTGAACGAGAACTGTCCTTGGATGCCTACTTAAGCCATGTTATTGCTTTCTTTGCTGCTCATCCCTGATTATTACCTCATCCCTGAAAGTCCTCTATCCACAATTTCCTCATTTTTCCTTCAGTTAGCTCGTGTGTGTGCGCGTGCGTGTGTGCGTGTGCGTGCATGTGAGTATTTGGATCTTTGCATGCTTGTGTGAACTTTTTTTCAATGAAACAGAATCTCTGACTGGTTCTTTCCTGTGAGACCCTGTAAACATAGATGGAAATATCTTGTTTAGTTACCTCCCTTCATGACTTCCTAATTTTGAGCAAATTAATTCCCCTTTGTCATGTGGAGGTACTGGCATCTTGAGTTACCCATGTTTTGGGGTAACAACTGCACAACTGATAAAACCATAACAATTAACAACAATATGTGGTCTAAAAAGAGATGGGAACAAAATGTTTTCGAACTGAGTTTCAGTTTGCATAAGTGAAACCATAAATGGCGGTCATGAAGGGGACCTATTATACTGGCATTTTAAAGACAGATAATGAGTCTCTATTCTAGCAGTGCCAAAAGAGGGAAAGGACTGCAACAGGCAAGTATTGTATTTTTCCCCCAAAATGAGTTTGGTTTTAGTTTGGTTGTTTAAAAACCCAGAACCAAAGGACAAGTACCAAATTAGTCATCCTTAGAGGACACATGTTGAAATCAATGGGACTTGGCCTAGTCATGAGAAACTGAAATCCTATTGATTTTTGGTAGGTCTGAAACCAGCCCAATTAGTTGGTTATGTTAAAGAAATCCAGATCTATTGTGATAAAAGAATTTTGGACTAGAGAGTGGGCTCAAGGTAGGACACAGACACTTTTGTTGCAATAAATGAGCTCTCTAGGGTCTCAGGCTGAACACTCTCCTCTCTCACCTGCTACCATTTTGGGCTGCAGTTCTTACGGGCCATGATGGGTTGGAAAAATGTGCAAGTAATCAAATCCATGCAAGTGAAATTTGCAAATATGGAGGGCTAATGATACACTGAAAAAGATAAATACTATTAGACTAGGATCCTGCTGGTGATCTGGAACTTAGGCTATGTGGCATGTGCCCACATGCTCCCTCTGCTCTGTTGCTATTCTGTTGGTTTGAGCTGAGTTTGTTTTCGAATAAGCCTTTTCTGTGCCCTATCAGCAGAGCCTCTTGGTGCAGAGCAGTGACTCAACTGGCTGGAAAATGTATAGACGGAGCTGATAAATCCAGAGGTAGCTTTAGTTAGCACCACACAGCCAACTTTGCTTTAGCAAACAAAGTCTGCTAAATGGATTGGGGAGGCCATGTGCCTTCAGCTCCAGAAAGTAGAGGTGTTATGGGGCTGTCACAACTCCTGCTTATGGAAACAAACCATACTCTAGTGGCAAAACACATGCTTCATGGGCAGAAGGTCCTATCTTTGATCTCTGCCATTTCCAGTTAGAAGGATCAGGTAGCAGGGACATCCTGCAGAACTGCAACCAGGCAGAATAGACATAGACAATGAGCTTGAGCTAGTAGTTTCAGAATAAGGGCTTCTGCACAGACCATTTCAAATCTCTGAGCCTTATCACACCACACCTTTATACTGCGTTATTCTATTTGAAATCCACTCTACCCATTCTCATGAAGGTAGCTAATTGTTGACATGCTCTGTCGCACTCTTACTGCACTTGTCTTTACCAGTGGCATTTACACAGTTTGTTCATCTGCATTAAGGCATAATTGCAGATTCCTATGTCCTGCCCCATGCTTTTTTGATTAGTTCTTGTAGCTGTAATTGCATCGTGATGCTATGACTCCTATGTCATGCTGCTATGACAGAAGAAAGCACTATGAAATATCCACACCTTAACTGGCTGCTGAATTGTTGTGTGAAACACGATCATTAATGGATTATTTCCACTGTGAAAAATAAATACATTTTCAACAACTCTATAACATGATTCAATGCAATAGCATTTGGAGAGCAACAACGTTGTGCAATAAGGCTGAGACAAAAGCTGGACTAACCCATTCCTATGATGGTATAACACTATGGTGTAATAAGAGTCCTGGGGGTTTCAGTAGAGCACTTAATAATTTGTTGTTATGTTTCTATAGATCAAAGCATTTACCTATATGCTATTTCAGGGAAAGAGATGCCATCTAAATACTAAGAAAAACTTCCTGCTGGTATGAGCAGCTCGACAGTGGAATATGCTGCCTCAGAGGGTGGTGGAGTGTCCTTCTTTCGAGTTTTTTGGACAGAGGTTGGATGGCCATCTGTCAGGAATACTTTGATGTATCCAACATGGCGGGGATTGGACTCGATGGCCCTTGTGGTCTGCTCCAGTTCTATGATTTTCTTCCAGTGCTAGCATTAATGTTAAAATCAGCATTAGATTATGAAAATCACATCACATAGGGCCTGGTCAACCTGCTTGCTAATTTATTGTACTCTAGAGGGAAGCAGCTTCCTTGACAAGCAGCAAAGTAATCTATATTACACCATACCAGAGCTTTGATATACCCAGCTCAGTATGGTCAACTCCACTGATAGGCAGAAGTTACTAATATGGGCTGCTACAGTACTTGAACTGAGAAGGTGATCAACATGAGTAGAGAAGTTAGTCAATATGTGAGGACAAAAGAGTGTAATCAAATCTCATCAGATGTTTATGATGCCTAGAATGTCTTTCACAAAAATAAAATGTCCGTCTTTTAAGTACATCATCCACTCCAAATGAACAATTGGCATCAATAACAGCTGTGGCCATTCTTGCCTTAGTAGCCCCCCTCCTGCACAAAGTGGTTGATGAAACTTAGGACGTTTAAGGGCTGCCACAGCACTTCTGTGCAAAAGGGTTTCCCATAACATAACTATGCCCCACTGTAGCCTTTTCAAAGTTCTCAGAATTTTATAACATTTATGCAGAATGCTAAGACCATCAACATTAAAAGGTACTATGCTCATAACAGCCATGGTTTTCAATTTGCAAGAAAAGATGAGGACACTGACTAACTACTGAAACCATGTCTGTCAACCAGACTTTCAGTATCTTATAAAAAGGAACAATAAACAGAAACCAAACATATAGGTAAACATTTGCTTTCACCAACTGAAAGCTTTGGGCTCAGGGGAGTCCCTTCCAGCATTCAATTAACGAGAATGAATGCACTGGGAGGCAGTAGCAAAGAGGAGGAAGAATGGCCATGGGGTTTCAAAGGGAAATGTTTCAAAGTGTTTCAGAGTTTCTCCCCTAACCCTGTTATAATCAAGCATGTACAATAAGCCACTAAAGGAAATAAACAATATCAAATATTATTGCATTACATTTTTCTCACAGAGCTAAAAACAAGAAACTAAGCTTAACAAGGAAAGGAACACAATATGTACTCACCTGAAAAAATATTTACTATTAATATATTGTTAATTAGTGAATTGATTTTCAGGATTTATACTTCAAAGACAGGAGTAAATGATGATTTTAAAGAATAAGCTGGAACAGTGCTTATTTTCATAGTTCTTAGTGCATGTGGCTATGGGGAAAAACTATAGCTGGGAACTCTTCAAATGATTCTTATCTAGTGTGTGTTCCTGAATTTGAGAAGTAAAATAGAATTGACAAAACACCTGGAGACACATAATGTCACAGTATATCAAAGAATTTCTTTGTGTTTCCTATAAAGGTTATATTACTCCAAGAATGAAAGCTATTGTTAGTGTTGTTGATGATGAAAGGATGAAACATTTAAAATGAAAGATAAAAAAATAACTAAATTATAAAAATAAAAAATATAAAAAAATAAAAAAACAGTGAAAAGAAAGGGTAAAGAATAAAAAATCAAAATTAAAAAAGATGAAAGATAAAAGAAAAAGGAAATGGTAGTGGTAATAAAAATAAGAAAGGATAAAGAAAAAATCAAAATCAAAATTAAAAAAAGAATATAAAAAGAATAAAAATAAGCATGTAATCAGAAAAATTAAAAATTAAAAAGATGGAAGATAAAAAGAAAAGAAAAAAATAAGAAAAATGAAAAGACAAAAGATTAAAAAGTAAAATGTAAAAAATAAAAATAAAGGAACAAGTTTTTTTAAAATAAAAGTAAAATATTTTAAAAATATGTTTTAAATAAAAGTAAATAATTAAATTTATAAAAATGATAAAAATAAAAGGGAAATGATTATTATTATACAAAAATATGAAAAAATAAAGAATTTTAAGATAAAATAAAAAGATAAAAAATAAAGAGTTAATAATAATATTTTTAAATGATGAATTCAGTTAATAGAAAAAGAATATAACTTGTAAATGGGAAAGTAGTGTTCCTTGTATTTAACTAGTTCTGATTTGTAGTCTCCATTTTCTGGCGATTACAATTGATATAACCAATTTATTGGTGCTGAAGTTTTTGGCTTTTTGGTTTTTGGGGAGTGGAATCTCAATAAATTAACATATTTCCCCTTTTTGAGTGGGAGTTGTAGCTACAGGGAACTTGCCTTGAAGGTAGATGAATAACTTCAGAGGGAGGCCCCAGTGGTCACTAATGCTAGCATGGAGTAACACTTCAGTAATGTGCCTGAATTTGTTCCATTGCCTCAGCATGTCTGGATAAATGTCTTGGACTACCAATATCTTGGAGCCCTACTAAAGGAGTAGTTGCTTCTCACATATAGCTTTTAGAAACTGTGCCTTGCCTATATGTCTTGCAAACTGAGTTATAACATCGTGCACTGTGTCTTCCTTCGTGGTTTCTCTATGTGGTAAGCATGTTTAGTATCTTACTCTCCTATACAAAGGTTGGGCAAGATGCCTGATAACCATCCCATAAGAAAGTTAATTAGGTTGCCTTGTGTTACCCTGTTTACTGGGGGTCCCGGGAGGGACACCTAAATAACCTTACAATTATACAAGATGGGGGAAATTAGTCAAGAGTTGACACTACGAGAGGCAGGGTAATGCAACAGGATCTTGTAACCCAATGTTTACGGCCAAGTCAAGAAGCAAACCGTGTTGGAAATAATGAATGATCTTTATTAAATACAGGCACACAATGTAAGCAACACACGCACACAGATAACTAAGGAAAATAAAGGTTTGAGTATGATAGCGGGATTTTCAGAGGGATAGTTGATTCAGGTGATACGAAACCTGTTCCTGAAGCCCGGAGAGAAGATAGAGAGCGATGCTGGGGTTCAATGTATCTCAGCACATGGAGCACATGGAGCTCGCCAAGCAAAGCGGCAGCAAGCCGGTCTGGAACTCGGGAGCGATCCAAGGATGGTCTTGGAATCAGGGTTTTTTATAGAGGGAAATGTGACTGCAGGCTATGCTGTACTTGGGGAAGACAATGCGACTTGGGAGGGGGACAAAGCTTTGGAAAGGTCAGAATTTAGCATGATTCAGTTAAGTTCAAATTGACAAAGAGTTAGCCAGTATGCAAATGCTCAGTGCTTGGCTGTTGAGTATTCAGCTTGCCAGGGTGCCTGCTCGGGGCAAGGAGTCCTTTGTAAACAGCGTGCATACACAATGAGGGTGTTTGCAGAGAAGTCTCCTAAAGCGAGGATCTGGCTATTTCTGGCCTGCCTGGTGGAAAATGGAATGTCCAGCAATCCGTGGCCGAGCCTAGTTTTGTGCTTGTCCGGGGGTCTCACAAACACGTGGAGAGGGGTGGTGGAAGAGAGCCAAATTATTGATATCAAAATGATATCTGTGGGTATCTCCAAGGAGGCCTAAACTGCAGTAACACTTTCTTTTCATGTTCTGGCAGTGCATGAATGTGGACGTTAAGGCAGCAGCTGTGATTCTCTAAGCTTGTTATTTTCTCTTGCAGTGTGTTGGTGAGCTTTTCCAAACTGTTGATTTTGCTTTCATAGTGAGGCTGTGCTCCACGGCCTCATTTGCTGATGTTCGAAGACTTGTTATTTTCTGTGCCATTGTGAGTTTTAAATCTAAAGGTGTTATGGCTTAGAGGGTGCTGTCCCTAAATTTTGTTGAAGATCAGACTGAATTTGTTGGAGTAAGCCTTTCAAGTTTTCACTAGGCTTCACGCTCCTGGATAGATTCTTTTCCTTTCCTTGCCATTTTGTGCCATTTCTTTCTCAAACAATGGTGGTGGCCTAGAAGAGAACAGCAACTCCTGGGGTAGAAAGTTGTTTAAAGATTCTGCAGCACCCCCTTTCATTACTCAGCTCCCAGACAGTAATAAATATAGATCTTAATTTATTATGTCTCTTAGGCCATTTCCGCACTACACTGTTATAGTGCTATTAGTCTACTTTCAACATCCTATGGGATCCTGGGGTTTGCATTTTGGAGAGAGGCATTTAGAATTCACAACCAGAGCTCTTTAGCCTCAGTAAACTACAAAACCCAGAATTCTACAGGATGTTGAACGATAAATGATAGCACTATAACAGTGTAGTGTGGAAATAGCCTCAGAGTATTTTAAAAGGTGGCCAGAGCATGGGATTACACATCTATTTGGGATCTTTGCTGGCCACCATGCTACCACAAATTTTAAAAAACAGCCATATTACTACAAATATAATAACAACCCAGGTTTCAGTGTTTTTCAAGAATGCATTTGCACAATTAAAGAAAAACTTCACCCATTCCTAGAGAAGTCACAACTGGCCAAGATGAAAATGTCTTGGTTATATCCCATTTAGATTATAGTCAGCCCTCCACTTTCATGGAGGTTAGGAGTGCAAGAAAAAACACAAATAAAAATTAAAATTGTGAATGCTATTTTTTTAAACCTGAGAACACTTCTCTAGGAATCTCTAGGTTCTCCAACACAATTCTATGGTCAAATTCTGGCACAAGTGAGCCATAGAATCATGCTGGAGGACCTACCAATGCCTAGAGAGGTGTTCTCTCTAGGACTCTCTAGAGAGGTTCTATGGTCCACTTCCAATGGAGAATTCTGCTGTTGGACCTGGAATTGTGCGAGAGATTCCTAGGGAGAACATTTTTTTTCCATGGCAAGGGCAAATGTAGTAAGATTTTTTAAAAAAAATACATAAATAAAATAACCTGTGAATAATCAAATCCATGAATGCTGAACACAGAAGTGAAAGGCCAACTGTACTGTAAGGCGCTCTATGTGGAGCTGACTGAAAATTGTTCAGAAGCTTCAATTGACCCAAACTGAGCTGGATTATTAATTGGCGGCAGTTACAGAGAGCCTGTAACTCCCTTGTTGCAAAAATTCCATTGGCTGCCAGCTCTTGTTTGTGCAAAATTCTAAGACCATTTCTGCTCTACACTGTTATAGTACTATTATTCCACTTTAAACACCATGTGGAATTCTGGGGTTTGTAGTTTACTGAAGCCAAGCAGCTCTCTGCCTGAGAATTCTAAATGCCCCCCCCAAATTGCAAACCTCAAATGCTAGGTAATGGCCTATAAAGTCCTATATGGCTTAGGCTATTTGAAGCACAGAATATCCCTATATGAGACCTAAGATCTTTAAGAGAGGCCTCAGTGGCGTAGCTTGGTGCCAGCAGGGTGGGTGCAGGAGTAGAGGTGGGGGGTGTTACTTGCTGCATTCTCTCTATCAATCCTGTTACCCTGATTTCTCAGGACTCCTTTAAAGGATTCCCAAAAGCTGTCAAAATTTGTCTTTTGTGGGGAAAAATTAGCTCTGCACTGCTTTAGCTATGCACAGAGGACAGGGTAATTAAGGATCTTTAACCCAATGTTAACTGGTTCAGGCCAGAAATCACACAAAGGGATAAAATGAATAACTTTTATTGACTAATAATAGGTTATACTTAAGCTAATATACACCCACACTCACTCAAGAGCTAATAGATTATAGAAAGTTAAAATTCATACAATCACTCACTCAGCTTCACACACACTGCAAGCATACAAGACTATATAGAAAGTTAGAAAAAGGAAAATTAGGAAAGAAAGAAAAAGAGACATAAAAGATTTGATACCAATCCAGAAGTCTTCAGCTGGAAGAAACAAACTCAGCCATGCCTTGAAGAGCTGAGGGGAGTTTACAAACTTCATTGTTTTGCAGATTTGAAAGAGACTACCAATTCCTTCAAAAGAATCTCTCCAGCTCCAACTCCGAACAGAACTCCAAAAAGAATCAGAAAATGCCTGGTTATATGTCCCATGCCCTGGGAAAGCCAGATGTTCCAACTTTTTATTAAGATGGAGTATTTCCTTTTTAGTTCAAAGAAAATACAACCAAAACATCCCTGTTGTTTCCTGTAAGATAGTATTTCTCTCCGTAATTGCACACCTGCTTCAAAGTGTCACATTCCAGGCATTGTTTACTTTCTCAGAGAGTAACTATCTTCCTGATGGCTGCTGACCATCCTTTCAAATTTCCTTGAGCCCATTTGCCAGATACCCTCAGAATGTAAGACAGAAAACAGAGATTTTCTACCTACATGTCCTTTCAGTATCTCTATGACTCACTATTTTTGATATAAACTAATTAAGTTCCCAGGACATGGTCTTTGGGTATAATGGGGGTGCTAGTGCTATAACAGGGGGCTACAGTGTATGTGTGTGGGGCTGTGGCATGCATGGGATGGGCTACAGCATGCAGGGGGCAGGCAAGAAGCTAGTGGTGCTCTCCCCAAAATGCCACCCAGGGCGCACTGTCCCCCTCACCCCCCATCCCTATGCGACTGCTTTCTCTCTGTCCCGCTACATCGTAGGTTTGTTTGATGGGAACAAGAGAGAAGGCCTTCTTGATGGCTGCTCCCAAACTAGAACGTTCTCCCTTGGAAATCTTCTGCCAGCAAGTGTAAAGGTTAGGCTTTTAGAAATTGCATGCAATGAGCTTGCAATGGTGTGCTGTACTCTGTTGTTGATTTTTATATGGTTTTGATGGAGTTGCTATAAGTTGACAGGCAACTTAAAGGCAGATATTCACACAATAGTTTTAAGTTTTCAGATGTTTTTAAAATAACTTTTATATATTTAACTTTTTAAGTGATGTCTTTGTCCAGTTTTTAATTTGTACTGTTTTAGCAAGTTGTAAGTTGTTTAATACACTGAGTCCCATTATTAGGGAGAAAAGCAGTATATAAAAAAATACAATACCACCACCACTAACAAAGACATGTTCTTGTGGCAGGCACATGAGCCAGAGCTCCATGAGGTTTCTGGATTTGTGGTCTTTACAAGGCATTTCTCATTTAGTCAAATGAGATAAGCCAATTCTTCTTCCAGTTGGATCTACTAAGTGAGTCTCTGGATGTCTGCCCTCAATTCCTGCCCTGATAGTGCTACTAAATATATGAAACTTGGTTATGACTTTCAACTTTCAAGCAGCAGCAGTCTTCTTGAAGAAACTGTTCCTAACATCAGGTCTGTTCCATCATGATCTTCCTTAGCAGTTAAAATTTTGCTTTAAAAATAAAATAATCAGAATCATAATAATCATAATAATCATCATCATAATCTTTATTTTTATCCTGCTTTTCTCCCTGAGGGGACTCAAAGTGGCTTACAGCCATTAAAAGAAACAATTAAAAACTGTCATATACAAAAGTTAAAACAAAAATTAAACTACAATAGTAATTAAAACATGTCAAAACACATATAAAAAGAGCATTAAAATGTCAATTAAATAACAATTAAAATGACCAGCACCGATAGAGATCACATATAAATGCCTGCTGGAAGAAGAATGTTTTTAACTGTTTCCTGAAGGTAGGCAAATTAAAAGAAGTATTAGGGAAGGTTGTTAGTGTTGCCTGCCTTGTGGCTTAAGGTTAAGTTTAAGGTTAAGTTTAGCAAGATTTTTCAGAGGTTTACCACCATTCTCTCCTTCTGAGGTGGAGAGAGTGTGACTCTCCCAAGGTCAGCCAGTGGGTTTTCATGGCTGGGTGGTGATTTGAACTCTGATATCCTAGTCCAGCACTCAGACCACACTTGGAAGGTGGAAGAAAGAGAAAAAAAAGCCTCGTTTTTGACCTCTGTTCTGCTTATGGGCACCCACTAACTCTATCTCGTTTCCTTTTCCTCTTCCCTTTGGGGACGTCACGGCTTCACCTGCTTACCTCTACCCAGTCCAGCCGCTAACTCGCAGAACGCGCTGTCCCATGAGCAGATGATTGGCGGGACAAGCAGCTTGTCACCGCTGCGAAGGGCGAGGGAGGGGGCGTGGTCGGATTGCTGGAGTGACGTCAGAAGGGGCCGGTCTTTCCAGCTGCTGCAGGTGGAAAAGGGCTTTGGAGGCGCTTGGAAGGGGCGGCTGTGGCGTCTGCTTCAAAGGGCTAGGAGGACCCTCTGGCACCGTTTACAAGGGACCAGCTCAGGTAAGAAGAGATCAGAAGCCGGTGTGGAGAAAGGTGGTGCGGAGAAGCTGCTGAGAAGTGGGGCGTGTGGTTTTTGGGGGGTCCCCTGCTAGCTGGGGCCGGGGGCCAGGTAGAGTCCAAGACGCCGGTGGCTCCCCGCTTCCGAGCCATCGCCTCCGAATGAGGAAGGGAGAAAGGGGGTCTCGGGGAGCTTCTCTCCCTTCCTAGCGCTGCTTACAGAAGAGGCCAGCCTGGCGGGGGTGGTGTGAAGCGGACAGAGAAGCGCGAAGAGAAACCGCTCATTCGTGGGAGAAAAAGTGTTTGTTGGAGGTGGTTGAGTTCTCTGATTCGCAACTCTTCTTCAGCAGCCCCCGCCCGTCTACTTTCTCTCTCTCTCTCTCTCTCTCTCAAGAACTCAGTTTGAGAGAAGAAGCGTGCTCTTGAGGGGGTGCAGAGGGGCCACCTCCGCCCCCCCTTGCTGTCTTGACTGGGGCGCCCTTAACCTGCCGGGGCTTGTTTTCGGAGCGAGAATGACTCTGCAGTCTTCCCTGGACTTTCGGTTGCCGTGACGTTTTCCGTGGCCATTACTCAGCAGAGCGCAGCTCGGAGCGGAAAACCTGCCGCTGAAAACCTCCCGGCCTAAGCCCCGATGGCGCCCCAGCCCCTGCCCGGCCCCGCCCGCCTCGGGTACGGGCCACGGGTGTCCGCGACTCGCCCAAACTTTCATGGCCAAGGGGCTGGAAACCTGCCCGAGCAGCGCGTCCCTCGTTCCGATCCAGACAGCTCCTGCTTTCTGCTTTTAATTTTTGAACTTTTGGAAAAGCGGATCTTTGTCGCTTTTGCTCTAAAGGGGGTGGGGGTGGGGGTGCGGGTGGGGGGAAGGTCGTCTGCAGGTCGTGGCTCTCAGTCCCTTGACGGCCCGCGCTTTGATGCCTCCCTCCATGTGAAAGATCAGCAGATTTCCGGCGTGGGGAGAGAGCGCGGGAGAGCGAGCGAGCTGTGCCAGGTAGCACTGCGGAATTTCTTCCTGCTGCCCTCCCTGCTCTCTCTCCCGGAGAACATCCATTCTGCTGCTTGCGGCCGGAGAGTCGCCAAGCTCCATGCATCGCTCTGGAATCCAGCGCCCTACGCAGCCTTGAGACCGAGGGCATCGCTCCCTCCCTCCCTCCCTCCTCAGCAGATAAAACCGCAGAAGTTCTCCGTTGCGCTTTCCCCCTGGTGAAAAGTTTTGACTAGCTTCTCCTCGCGTGCAGCGCGTGCGGTACCTCTCCTGCCAAGTGCGGGGTGCTTTTGTGGAAAGCGTGGGGGTGGCCTGAAGGGTGGGCAGAAGAGGGCGGCCATTCTCCCTATGCTTGTATGGGGAGGAGGGGGCGTCCTTTTTTCTCCGAAGCCTACAATTGCTATTTCTTCTTCCTCTTCTTCTTTTTCTTCTTCCTTGCCATCATCATCATCGTCGTCATCTTTTCCTGGACACCTTTTCAAAGAAGGAAAATGTTCTGTCTACCGATTAAGATTACGTGGAAGCTTGGAAAAGTGATTTTTTTGTACTGTAGCTCACAGAATTCTGTCAGACTTTATAGCTGGTTCTGGGATTCTGGCAATTGTAATAATAAATAAATAAAAATAAAAAAAAGAGAGAAAGAAAAGGAAACTTTTCTCAACTCTGGATTACAGACATGAAGGCAGGAGACCTTTCCCTTTCTTTGAAAAGGCGTGGGGGGGTAGGTGAGCAATGAACAGTAATGGGGCTTGCTGTGCTCTTATAGCAAAATAGAGTGCTCAGACACAAGTGCTGAGTTACTTCTAATATTAACAGAGTGGAAGCTTTTGTTGATTACATTCTGGTTCATCAGCTGCCTGAATTATATCATCAGTTGGCAGCAGCTACACGTCCAGACTGGCATATATGTATGGCGTTTAATCCCGAAGCTGGAATCCTTGGCGTGACCAGAGCAGATAAGAGATCAGTCCCAGGATGGATACTGAGCTCAATACTAGGAGTTAGTTGAACTGAATGTAGATCTGTTGTGCATTGATATTAGAAACTAACAGCATTCCTGAACAGACCTTGTGATTCACTGTAGTTATTACAGTACTCTGCTGATGGTTTAAGTGATGGCCAATAACTCCATCCCCCTGCAAAAATGCACAATCCTCATGTTGGTTGTTTTGGTTGTCTTGCTCTGAGTGCATACCACATCATGGCCTAAATCCAATTTATAGTTCTAGCTAGATTAGACCCATTGAATCAGTGGGAGTTTGGTAGGTCAGTGCTGATGTACATTCCACTGAATCAATGGGTCTTTTCTAGTTTGGCCTATAAATTGGATTTAGGCAAGTGGTTGTATTCTACTCACTTTTAGATTTTTGTTGTTGTTGTGTGCCTCCAAGTCATTTTTAACTTATGCCAACCTTAAAGTGACCCTATTTGGGGTTTTCTGTGGCTGAGAATGTGTGATGCACCCAAAGTCACTCAGTGGATTTCCATTGCTGAGCAGGAAATTGAAACTTGGTCTCCAGGGTTGTAGTCCAATGCTCAAACCACTACACCATGTTGGTTCTTTAAGTTTTTACTTGTGACAAATTGAGAAGAGGTATAATCAGGTGGAATTATTTTCTGTTGCTAACATCCTTTGGTAGGCATAGTTCTTTTGTGGTTGGATCTGCCTTGCGGCAGAGTGCAACACCCTGTTTCAGTTGTCACCGTGAAGTTGGGTAGGTAGATAAAGGCAGACTTAAATGTTGCAATGGTGCAGCAAGTTTCTCTTGGCACTGCAAAAATGCATATACTATATCACAAAAACTAGTCTGTATAACTGCTCCAAGCCTGTGGAACAGACAGTGAGAATTTATTAGTGAAACAATAAGGCTCTAAAAGGATCAGTCTGGAAGACCCACTAGAGATGAAAAGTGTGACTGGCAATATATTATCCTGCTCATTCCCTTAACTTCCATCTATGGCTATATCAAGGGCAAAATAGGGGAGTACATTGAAAAAAGGCTTACTACAAAATTAATTTCTGTAGACACTCTTGTCCTTTCCTCAATGTCCTTCCTGTATTGTATTGTTGTGTTCCTTCAAGTAGTTTCTTGGGAACCCTACCATGAGGTTTTCCCAGCAAGATTTGTTCAGAGGGGTGTTGCCATAGCTTTCCTTTGGGGCTAGGGGAGTGTGACTTGCCCAAGCAAGGATTCAAGCCCTGGTCTTCAGCCAGAGTCCTAGTCTAACACTCAGACCACTCCACCAGGCTGGCTCTGTTGTGTTACACCCTGCCTTTTAGCCAAAAAGACTCATTTGAAAGACGAGCAGCATGACAGTACTTGCTCTTAGTATAGTCAAAATTTAAAACAGGACACATTAAGGTGCGAGGGATGGAGAAGGAGGAAGAAAAGTTCAGCTTATGGTTTGAATGATGACAAGCTTGATGGTTGCCCCTCATGATTGCTAAGGGACAGACAGAGGCAACTGGTGTCCCAGTGGTGGCAAGGAAATAGCTCTGCTTGTCTTTTGCTCTGTAGCCTGCAGGAATGACTGTCTTTAGGAATATCCTCCTTGTTAAGCTACACGTGCAAAATCAAACCCTTTTGAGAGCAGATGTGTCCAAGGTCATGCTTGCAATAAATGGGATTGTTCAACAAAGATGCTAAGTTGGTGCTTTCCATATCTTGTGCTTTCCATATCTCACCTTCAGAGTGATGGGTGGTGAGGGCATAAGTACATCTTTTGTCTCCAGAATGGATACTCTTGGATCTGTGCACATGTGACATATTTTTGTTACTACCTTCTGCCCACGTTAGTTGAATGAAAATATGTAACTTGCAGTGTTGTGGGTTTAAATAGGTGGAAGATCTTTCCTTGGCAAAAATATGCTTGATAGATGAAGGGAATACTGTGGACATAGCATATCTTCACTTCAGTAAGGCCTTTGAGAAAGTTCCCCATGACATTCTTGGAAATAAGCTTATAAAATGTGGGCTGGGCAGGGCTACTATTAGGTGGATTTGTAATTGGTTGATCAACCGAACCCAAAGAGTGGTCATTAATGGCTGCTTTTCATCCTGGAGAGAAGTGACTAGTGGGGTGCCACAGGGTTCTCTCCTGAGTCCAGTGCTATTCAACATCTTCATCAATGACTTGAATGAAGGAGTAGAGGGCATGCTGATCAAATTTGCAGATGACACCAAATTGGGAAGGGTTGCGAGTACTCCAGAGGACGGGATCAAAATTCAAAATGACCTTGACAGATTAGAGAGTTGGGCCAAAGCTAACAAAATGAATTTCAGCAAAGACAAATGTAAGGTCCTACATATAGGCAGAAAAAATGGAATGCACAAATATAGGATGGGGGAAGCATGGCTGGATAGCAGTATGTGTGAAAGGGATCTAGGAGTCTTGGTAGATTACAAGCTGAACATGATTCAGCAGTGTGATGTAGCAGCCAAGAAAGCCAACATGGTTGCATCAATAGGAGTATGGTGTCTGGATCAAGGGAGGTAATGGTACCATTTTATTCTGCTTTTGTTCTTTCTTGAATTGAGGTGCCCAGAACTGGACACAATATTCCAAATGAGGTCTCTCATTTGGAATATTGTGTCCAGTTCTGGCACCTCGATTCAAGAAGGATATTAACAAGCTGGAATGTGTCCAAAGGAAGGTGACCAAAACGGTGAAGAGTCTGGAAGCCATGCCCTATGAGGAGCGGCTTAGGGAGCTGGGTATGTTTAGTCTGCAGAAGAGAAGGTTAAGAGGAGACATGACAGTCATGCTTAAATATTTGAAGGGATGTCACATTGAGGAGGGAGCGGGCTTCTTTTCTACTGCTCCAGAGACTAACACAAGGAGCAATGGATTTAATCTGCAGGGAAGGAGAACCCCAGGAAGAACTTCTGACAGTCAGAGCTGTCTGGCAGTGGAATATGCTGCCTCAGAGTGTGGTGGAATCTCCTTTGGAGGTTTTTAAGCAGAGGCTGGATGGCCATCTGTTGGAAATGCTTTGATGTGTGTTCCTGCATGGCAGGGGGTTGTACTGGATGGTCTCTGTGGTCTCCTCCAGCTCTATGATTCTATAATTCTATGTCTTTTACCATGAAATTCTATGATGAGACAATCCAAGAAAACAAGAGATAGTGCCAGAAGATGAAACTCTCAAGTCTCATGTCACTCAACGAGCTACTGTGGTAGAGCAAAGAATAACCATGTGTAGTGCTGTGGCACAAATGGATTCTAGCTAAAAGGATGTTCAGCTATTGAAGTGCTCAAAGGTGAAAGGAAGCCCAAAGCTGCACAACAAATATTATAGAATCTTAGAGATGGAAGAGTCCCCAACAGCCATTGAGTCCAACCCTCAGCCATGCAGAAACATTCAAAGCACCCCCAGTAAATGGCCATCCAGCCACTGTTTAAAAACATCAAAAGAAGGTGACTCTACCACACTCTGAGGCAGCATACTCCACTCTTATAGTCAAGAAGTTATTCCTTATGTGTAGGTGAAATCTCTTTTCCTGTAGTTTGAATCCATTGCTCCCTATCCTAGTCTCTAGAGCTGCAGAAAACATGACATCCCTTCAAATATTTAAACATGGATATCATGTTACCTCTTAACTTTCTTCTCCTCAGGCTAAACATATCTAACTCTCTAAGCTACTCATCATAGGGCATGATATCCAGACCTTTCACCATTTTGGTTGCCCTCTTCTGGACATGTTCCAGCTTGTCAATATTCTTCTTGAATTGTGGTGCTCAGAACTGGACACAGTGGGTTGTGGCAGCCAAAAAAGCCAGTGCAATTTTGGGATGCAGCTGTGGGAGTATAGTGTCCAGATCAAGGAGAGTATTAATGCCACTCTGTTTGACGGGTACCTTCCTGTAATGAGCCACTTGGGAAAGAGTCAATCCAGACAGAGAAATCATTTAGAAAATGCTGGCAGTTGCATAGGGATGTGGGGGGGGGAGGAGATTCGCCCCAGGCGGCAAAGTTTTTGAGGCGTCCTGGCCTGTAGCCACGCCTTTTCGTGCCCTGGCCATGCCCCCACACTCCTGTGCACAATGGCCATGCCCCCCCTCCACACACTCCAAGCTCTGCCACTGAATGCTGGTTACTACTTGCCTAGGCACAAGAAGTATGGCAGAGGGCAAAATACATGTTTTTCTTAAACTTGGTGCTAACTGCTGGAACAGAAAGATCAAATCACTTTACCATAGCTATGAGTCTGATGATCTCTGCAAACACAATAATTATGTTGAATATTATTGTAAATGGAAACAACAATAAAATGTTGCAGTGCATACTAACCTTATTTGGTGGAATTTCCAGCTAACCACCCCTTCTTTAAGGATACACACACACACACACACACACAAAATATCTTGCCATTCCACCAGGAGTATTAACTCCACACTCTGTGAACAGTGCTGAGCATTCTCAGAACACTGAGTGTTCTCAGTCCTCATTAAGCTATTTATTGGGGAAAAGATTTTTCTACTACTTCAAATTGTGTAGTTTCTGTAAACAGAGTGGTGCCTGCCTCTTTCTTCTGTCACAGTTTTTTCTGCCACCATTTGTAGCATAAATGCTTGACACTGTTGGGCAGTGATAGTAAGGAGAGGAGGAGCTGGAGGAGTTGGCAGTGCCCATGGTGTAATGGATCCAGAACAGTCACGGGGGGGGGCGTTACAGATAGGAAGATGCCTTATGTGGTGGTGGATGGCTGGTCCTTTTCTCTGAATCTAGTCAACAGAGAGCGGTGGCAGATCTCCAGCATTTTAGATGGTTACTTATACATTAGACCCCCCTGAATATATGCTAATGTGATAATTGACAGTTGGCCCTTCACTTTCTCTGGGGTTAGAGGAGCAGGACCCTGCAAAAGTAGAAGGATCATAAATTTCACACTGTGTGTGTGTATCTGTGGGAAAGAGGCGGGGCATGGTGGAGAAAAAAAGTACCCAGGGTCCAAAGCACATCAGGGAAAGGAGAGTGGGTTGGCATGATGACCCTATACTTTCTCTCTTGCCCGTCTCCTTCCTTTGGTGTGTGTGCGGGACATTGTAAGAGGGTATGTGGTGCTGAGACATTGGGCTACAAGCTATCTTTAGCTGGCTAGGCAGGGGCTAGTGGTAGAGGAGGAGAACCATAGGTGGGTTTTTAAAGGGCTACTCAGTCTGATAGGAGCCACCAAGAGGGAAAGTTCCCCCAGAAAAAAAGCACTTGAGGTGGGGAAGCAGGGGTTGAGAAACTCTTTAAATAATCAGAATTTAAACTTGCAAATGTGGAAGGCTGACTGTGTATGTATAGGTGCAAACATGGAAATATTATAAGTAGAAGTACAAGACATCTCCCTGCAGTGAGGAGGATTGTTAGCAGGTGACCTGTATGCTTGCCTGCTCAGTCTGTTGTTTAAATGTAAAATTCTTGGTGGGCAGCTTCATGGCAACCCCAGCTGTTCCCCTCTTTACGGTTCTTCATCTTCAAACTGGACATGGCCAGGCAATTGTTTAGTAGAGGATGTCTCTCTAAAAGCAAGATATGTGGCTACCCTGTGACTTGGGAGCTAGGCTAGGGACAAGGAGCTGTCCTGCCGCTATAAGTCTAAGCCTTCAGAGTAGTATAAACATATAATGTGGAAGTTCTTGAGGCAATAATATGATGTTCACCTTCCCAGTTTTCTTTGCGCTCTCAGAGCCAGCACATAAGGATGCATGAAGCTGTATTAAGCAAAATACAGAGGCTGGAAGAGAAAACGTACAGATCCATATGTTTTTATGTCAGCAAGTTTATTTTGCAGCCTGACCATTACCATTTTGGCTTGAGTTTTGGTTGACTACAAGGTGTATAGCCACATGGGTGACAACTAACGTGTTCATTATGTTCATAAGATGCCCTGCTTCCAGTGTCATGCAGAGAGCTTTAATGTTGTTTGTTAGTTGCCTGCTATTCTATTTGCAGATACATCACTCAGAAAACTCTCAAGAAATGCCTGCTTTTGTTTTCTTCGTCCATTAACTTGCAGTTGTGTATATAAGACAGCCTGTTAGGGAAAGGAAATCAAATATGATATAGGAAATGCATTTATACATCAGTGCATAATGTACTCCTATTGCTTTGCAGTCTCTTTCCACCACCACTGTGTTGACTTGTGATGTAATTCACTCTTCTTAACTTACTTTCTCTTGCAGCTGGCTGGCAGCTTTAACTAGGCCTCTGCCAGCTGGCTGAAGGTGAAAACAGGCTACAGTTTCCTTGTTCACAATAGACCTGGGATGTTTTACATAATCTGGAACTTGAAGAAACTGGCTGCCAGGCCTGGAAAGCCTTGTTTGCTATTGTCCACTGTTCAGAATTGAGTATGCTTCCTGAGTTGACTTCTAGCTCTGTTTAGAATAGATTGCAGAAGCAGGGAGATGGAAACTTAAGAGCCAACATGAGTGAGTGGGTGGAAGTTGGCCTAATTCCTTCTTCAAATAAATTATTTCTGTGTTCTGCCAAAGATCCTTATCTTGTCACATCTGTTTCTAGGGGCAATGAGCATGGGGCATTTTTTGGGGAGTGTCTCAAGTAATCTTGATTTGTGTGAGAGAACTGTAATAGATAATCTGTGTTTCTTTTTATATGTGTACATTTCTGTCTTCAAGACTAGTGAAACAGGTAAATGCAAAGTCAGATTCTGAGTCACACACAAGAAAGGAAGGGGAATGAGGAAAGACAAGTGTTACTGTAGTTTCTAGTCTGGGCCTGTGGTATATTAGATATCATTTGATATCAAGAATTTGGCCTTCCCATACTGTTCCTTTCCATGTGCTTGCGAGGCATCCTGCTCAGTGCAAGGTCTCTAGATAAAGCATCCTCAGCAGGTGGCTATCCAGCCTCTTTCTGAAGACATCCAGAGAAGGAAACTCCACTTCCTCTCTAGGCAATTGGTTCCATAGCCAAACCACTCTTACTGTTAAGAAGTACCTTCTAATGTTCAGTTGGAATCTCTGCCCCTGTATCTTCAAACCATTAGACCTGGTCCTACCCTCTGCAGCAACAGAGAACAAACTTACCCCTTCCTCTCTGTGACAGCCCTTGAGGTATTAAAAAACTTCAGGCATGTCATTCCTCAGTCTTCCCTTCACCAAGCTGAATATTTTTCCTGGTTTTGAGGTCAGGCTAACTAATCTGTAGTTTCCTGGTTCTTTTTTGCCTTATTTGTTTGAACTGTAGCTCTCAGTATCTCACTGTTTTCTTTTGTATATGGTGTGGGAGAAGGCACCGTTTCATGCAGCAAAATATCTTGAACATGTCCTGTGATGAAGATAAGAGAAATGGAGGTGAAATAAAGAATATTAAGTAAAATCATAAAGCTTTTGGTCAAGGGGGCTATCTTGTAGAGATCCTGTGACAGAGACCCTTGCCAGGCCCTGCACTTCCAACCTTGGATTCTGTCACTCACCTTGCTCTTTCACTGCTTAATCCCTTCCTGGATTGTGTCTGTAGGACTCAGTGTGACCCCCTATTGTGGACCAGTAGCTGTTAGTAGCAGTTACATTTCTATACCACTTATCAGTGTTAAGCATTCCCTAAGAGGCTTACAATGTGTTTTAGTTAATTGCCCCCAACAAGCTAGGTACTTCCAAGATTTGAAAGAACTATTGAAGAAAGTCAAGGTAGAAAGTGTAAAAGCAGGATTACAGTTGAACATAAAGAAAACAAGAATAATAAAGAACAATTTAGATAACTTTAAAATGGATGATGAAAACATCCAAATAGTTAAAGGTTTTCAATGACTTGGCTCAGTGATAAATCGAAATGTAGATTGTCATCAAGAAGTCAGACAAGGAAGGGCAGCTGTGAAGGAACTAGGTGCTATCTGCAAGGATAAAGATATATAACTGAATATATCAGGATCAACCATGCCATCCTATTTCCAATTTAATAGAATCTTAGAGTTGGAAAAGACCACAAGGGCCATGCAGTCCAAATCCTTACATGCAGAAATACACAACTAAAGCACTCCTGAAAGATGCCTGTCCAATATCTGTTGAAAGATCTCTAAGAAGAGTCCATCTCCCTCTGATCAGTCTAGGTGGAGTCTCTTTTCTTGTAATTCAAATCCATTGGTTCATGTTCTAGTCTCTGGAGGAGCAGAAAACAAATCTGTGCCATCTTCTACATGACATCCATCACATATTTATAGAGAGCTATCATGTCATCTCTCAGTCTTCTCTTGTCGAAGCTATACATACCCAGCTTCCTACATTGTTCCTCATAAGACTGCATTTTCATATCTTTGATCATTTGATTGCGCTTTTCTGTGCATTATCCTCTGTGCAATATTGTCAATATTCTTCTTGAATCTTGGTGCTTAGAACTGGCACAGAATTTTAGGTGAGACCTGACCAAAGCAGAATAGAGTGGCACCAGTACTTCCCTTGGAACTCAGCATGGTGTAGTGGCTTGAGCATTGGACTATATCCCTGGAGACCTGGGTTTGGTTCCCCACTTGGCCACTGGATGACCTTGGGTGCATCACACATACTCAACCCCAGAAAACCCTGTGGTAGAGTTGACTTGAGGGCATCCTACAACAATGGTGGTACTTCCTTTGATCTGGACACTATGATCGTGCATCCCAGAATGGCATTGGCTTTTTTGACTGTTGCATCATGCAGTTGACTCATTGTTAATTTGTGGTCTACTAAGTCCTCTAGATCCTTTTCACATGTTATGCTTTCAAGCTACGTGTCACCTGTCCTGTATTTGTACATTTCCTGCCTATATGTAACCATCTACATTTATCCTTGATGAACTTTTTAAAAAAATAGTTTTGGCCCAGCTCCCTTAATTTGTTGTTATCTGCGGATTTGATAGGCATGCCTCCTGTTCCATCCTCTAAATCACTTATAAAAATGTTGAATAGCACTAGGCCCAGAAAGAACCCAGAGACACCCCACTAATCATTTATCTCCAGGATAAAAAGCAATCATTGGTGAGTACTTTCTGGGTGCTATCTATCAACCAATTACAGATTTATCTAAACGTAACACAGTCTAGCCCACAGTTCACCCACTTGCCTACAGGAATATCATGGTTGGCCTTGTCAAAAGCCTTACTGAAATCAAGATATACTGCATCCACAGTTCCCCTGGTCTACCAAGCTTGTAAATCTATCAAATAAACAGTTAAGATTAGTTTTGTATTACCATATTTGCCGGCATATTAGATCCACCAGCATATAAGACACGCCCTATTCTCAGACTGTATTCTTTAGGAAAAAATATTTTAGTACCCCATCCGCTGTTCCTGTTTTCTCTGCCTTGCAAGAAGACCTCCCTACTGAGGCAGAAAGAACAAGAAGTGTGTGTGTGTGTGTGTGTGTGTGAGAAGAAGCTCCTTCCACCCCTTCCTGTTGTCTCTGCCTCATGAAGAGACCTCCCTGCTGAGGTGGAAAGAACAGAAAGGGTGTGTGTATGTAAGAAGCTCCTTTCTCCCTGTTCCTGTTGTCTCTGCCTCACAAGGAGACCACCCAGCTGCTGCAGAAAGAACAAGGAAGTGTGTGTGTAAGAAGCTTCCTTCTCCCCCGGTCCTGTTGTCTCTGCCTTGGTGCGGAGAACTCCCCCCACAGGCAAAAAGGAACAGAAAGGTGGCTTGCCTTTCCTTTTTGCCTCCACGGGGACTTCTCTCCACTCAGGCACTTGCCTGAGCACTCCTTTCATCTCCCTCACTTTGCTATGCCCAGACAGGAATTACCATATTTGTTGGTGTATAAGACACAGCGCATTTTCAGAAGGCATTTTTTTTGGGGAAAAGTGCATCCTATAAGCCAGCAAATATGGTACTTGTTTTTGAGAAAGCCATGCTAGCTCTTAGTGATCACAGCATTCCTTTCTAAGTATGCACAGATTGAATATTCAGTGCAAAGCTAGGGATGGGTCAACTGAATCCTCGAATCCTCAGCAGGGATTTGAGATTCGGGAATACGAATCCCTGTGCCAAAATAGGCAAACCAAATCTTTCGAACCACTACCCAAACAGTTTGTTGAAGACCGGGACGCCTGAAAACTTGGGAGACTACACACACAAGGGGAGATGGCAAATAGGTGAATTTTTCCCTTGGAGTAATAATGGCCTTTGCTAACAATTTCACAAATGACATCTAGGGTTGTATTCTAAGATATTTAAATTGAATATTTCATATTTAAATTCAGCACTTGACTGGAAACTACAGGCTCGAGATTTCAAGGACAGCTGAAACATTCCTTTGCATAGCTCACTTGCAAACCTCTTTCAGATACAATTCTGGGGTTTCTAGTTTTACAAGGTGTCACAGCCTTCTCTGCCAAAGTGTGCTGGTGCATCATCGAACTACAAACTCCAGCATGCCAGAAGGAGCTATGCAAAGTAAAGCCAGTTTTGACCTGGATTATCTCTCTACTGTAATATGTGACCCTGTTTACACAGGCAGGAAAATATGGGATTAATCCACATTTTCCTGCCTGCATACAAAGGGCCTTTGTGACATTTTCAGTCTGGGGAGATCCTGAGGCAAAACTTTGATAATTGTCCTGGCCAGATTTCTTCAGAGGGAGGTTTGCCTTTGCCTAGGCTCTTGCTAAGGCTGAGAAGTGTGTCTTGCCCAAGGTTATCCTTCTTTCCCTTGCCTTTTAAACCTTTTTTAAAAAAAGGATTTGAAAGATTCGAGATTCATGGATTCCCAGAGCCTTCCAGGGATTCGGAACCAGATCCAGATTCGGAAAAGTCTGTATTTGTCTTGTCCCTGTGCAAAGCTTTTCAGACTTTTCATGTTGGTGACACACTTTTTAGACATACATCACAACATAGTAATTCAGTTTTACTAGCAAACCAGAAGTTAAACTAATTGATTACACATGCACAGTACCCAGAGATGTATCTAGGGTGGGGAAAGGCAGCCCCTCCACGTGATCCTGGCCTGCTGCATTGCCCTTGCCAGTGTGTGAGAAATGAAACAAGAAGTTTTGTGTGTGTTCAAGGTGTGTGTGCATGTGCGCATGCACGCATATGTGCATATGCACAAAAGGAAGAATGCGTGTCAGAGACGGGAAGAGATTGTGTGTTTATGAAGGGGAAAAGTCTGTATAAGGTATGTGTGTACACTTGTTGAAAGCACATTTATGCATTGGAAACTGTATGAAAGAGACAGGGAGGGTGTGAGAGAGAAGGAGAAAGAGAAAGGGGGAGGAGGAGTGTCAGGCTAGGGAGGGAGTCTTTTTGCAAAATCCCCAGAGAACTGGGGAGGCAGGGGAAAAGTCTTGCAGAAATGCTTCCTAGTGCTGGCTGAACGTCTGGAGCAATGCAACCCCAGAGACCTCTGCAATTGTGGTTTTCGCCGTGCATTTGTTTTAAGCATTGCCTTACTACCAGATGGAAAAAGAAAAATACGCCCTCTCACATTCTTTTCTCAAAACAGATCTGCATGCAGGGGCTTGCTGGGCTTAGATTTTGCAGAGTTCTGTTAAAATCAATAGCCACTCAAGAAACCAGGGTCGTGTGGGTGGTACCAGGAGAGGGAGCACTGAGTCAGGAGCGCCTCACGAGAGAAGAATCCTCCAATCTCGCCCCACCATTGTCAATCAGCTGATGGCTGCTTTGATCTCCGAAGCCTTTGGCTGGAGCTCTCTGGTGCTCTCCCTGGCTCATGAACTTCCAGGCGCTCACTCGCTCCTTTTCTCAGCAAAACCCCTCTGGTGATACTGCTCCTTTCTCACTCAGGCTGGGCTGGCAGCTACTTAGTCAAACTTTCCTGGGGCTGGAGGGAGGGCAGAGGAAAGCTAAGGAAGCCTGAGTGGGGGTGAAGTGGAGGGGGTTGTGGTTCCTGCCTGGATCTCTCTGATTGTCTTTGCGGGGATGGAGTTGCAAGTAAACTCCTTTCCCCTCTTCCCCCATGAATGGGCACAGAAGTGCTACAGCAGCACTGCTAATGTTCCCTGCCCCTGTGACCCTGGCAAGAGTGGCAACTATGGGAAAGGCTCAGGTGCAGAGGGTCTTTTTCAGCCAGGAAAGGTGACACACCTACACACTTCAGGCGACATACTAACATGTCACTACTCACCATTTGGAAAGCCCTGATTTAGCGATTTATTCTACCATGTTGGTTCCTTATACCACATGTGGTGGACATGTGAAAAAGCTAAGCAATTCTGGAGGAAAATATAAAACATGATGCAAAAAATTATGAAGTGTCAAATTACTAAGAAACTTGAGCTGTTTTTGCTAGGAATCTGGGAAGATACCATAGTCGATAAACAACAACAGAAATTAGTGCAATACATGTTACTCGCTGCAAAACTAGTCTGTGCAAAGTACTGGAAAAAATCAGAGATCCCTTCAATGTCTGAATGGTTTGATTGATAGAAATTGTGGAAATGGATAAACTGACAACTAGATTAAAGGGTCAGAAGATAAATTTCTACCTGAATGGAAATGTTTAATTGAGTATTTAAGAAAAACTGAAGGTGAATTGATTATATTAGGTTTTTAGCATGTAAGACTGTAAACTTTTTAACTGTAACATGAGAGAGGTATTACGAAAATATTTGATTACTTTGAACTGTTGCTTTTTTTAGAATATTCATTCCATTTTACTGTTCAATTAAATCAGACCTGCACAACTTGGCAGTAGGTAAGGACTGAAATTAAATAGACTAAACTTTTTGGGCCACAGATTGGTTTTTAGCGACTCACTTTCCAAGTAAATTTATAATAATAGTATAAGAATGTTTTTATTTGCAAAATAAATTATAGTATAGTTAATGATTAAACTATTTTGCAGATAAAATCAACAATATTATAAAAAAAGGGAAATTAGGGAAGTTTTTCTTAATGTTAAGTGGAACTTCTTTTCCTGCAGTTTGAAGCCTCTTCTGTGACCTAGAGCCTTTCCACACTACTCTGTTACAGTGCTATTATTCCACTTTCAACGTTCTGTGGAATTCTGGGGTTTGCAGTTTCCTGAAGCCAAAGAGCTCTCTGGCTTAATACCCCTTCCTAAACTGTAAATCTCAGGATTCCACAAGATAATGAAAGTGGAATAATAGCACTATAATGTGTGGAAAGGCCCCTAATCTCTTAAGCAGCAGAAAACAAGCTTGCTCCATCTATTACATGACATCCTTTCAAATAAGGGCTTCACAAAAGTTCCTTTTGGTGAACTACAACCTCTTAAAACCCCAGGTAACATGATTACTGATTGGGGAATTCTGGGAGTTATAGTCTTTAAAAAATGGTTTCGAACTCTGGGTAAGCTTTTGTCTCACTAGAGCAGACTTGGTGAATTATTGCTGTTGTGTGCCTTCAAGTCATTTTTGACTTATGACAAAACCTAAGGCAAATGTATCACTGGATTTTCATAGGCTGAGAGTATGTGATCGGCCCAGGGTCACCCAGTGGCTTTCCAGGGCTGAAAAGTTCAGATCTTGCCTCTGTTACAGACTCACCCAGCAATCTTAGGAGAACTTCCTTCCTTCCTTAAATTTCATCCACCACCATCAATATACAACATGGCGAATGACAACACTGGCCATTTCTGCCTACTGTTACAGTGCTATTATTCTGCTTTCAGCATCCTGTGGAATTCTGGGGTTTGTAGTTTTCTGAGACCAAATTCTAAATGCCCCTCCCTAAACTGCAAGCCCCAAGATTGCATAGCATGTTGGAAGTGGAATAAGAGCACTGTAACAGTGTAGGGCGGAAATGGCCACTGTGTTACCCTCTAGACCTGTTGTTTGGACTACTGAGATAATGCAGATGTGGCAAGTTGTAATTACACAAGACCAGTAAGTCGGTTTATTGGAAAGACAAGAGAGCTGTGCCTTAAGAAATGTAGCAGTGTGTAATTTGGAAAAGATTTGCAAAAGATCAAAGGGGAAGGGAACAATTTGGGGTGGCAGAAAAAAAGTATTGTTTATGAGGAATGGGGGAGAAAATAGATTTGGAAGATAAACAAGGGGAATTCCAGATGGTGAGGGGGTGGAATTTATGAGGATGCACACCAGAATAGACCTAAGTTGCATTTTAAAATGCAATCTTTAAATGCAATTTATTTTCCCCCAATGCAATTTAGGAGGGATGGGGGTGAATGAGGATATTGACATGTAATAAGCTGCTTCCCCCAGAGGGTCCCAGCTGGCTGTGTAACAGTCCATGTTAGCTTGCTCAGGGAGGAGGAGACCACCACCTTTCTTGCCCCCTCCAGTCACAGCTGGTCTCCTTTTCCCCAGCACTTCTGCCCTCACTGCCCATCCAAAGGAGAAAGAAGGAAAAGGAGAAAGAAGGAGAAGAAGCAACTGCTGCCATTTTGTGCAAGGGCAGCTCGGCTTCCTGGAGGGAAGGAGGAGGGAATGGCGCAGCTGGGTTCATTCGAAACCATCAGCAGCCTTTTTCGGCCCTTGTGCTCATGAGCAATGCAGACCAGACAAAATCCTTTGGTGGACCACATGCGGCTCCTGGGCCATATGTTGTGCAGGCCTGAGTTACATGAATACCACTTAAAATTTACTAATAACTTTTAAGAATCAGTTCATTTTTATGAGAATTTTCTAATACTGTTTGATTGGAATAATGCTTTGTTTTGGATTATAAGACCTTGTTAATGGTTTTATAAATACAACTAAGAGATTGGTATAGAGAATAAGTCTTATAACTTATAATAATATTTTGAAATGATAGATGGGTTTTATTAGATTTTTAAATATAAACCATGAGTTTAATAATATTATTTTAACATTACTAGGGATAGTTATTAGTTTTTGTTGCTATAATTTTCACTGTTATATGTGATATTTTTATTATTCAAGGAATAAATATTGTGAGCAACAATAGATAATTTACATCTTAATTATTGTGTTTAAAAGAAAGTTAAGTACAATCATTTTAAGTACAATCATTTTATAATAAGGGCAGTAACCGTCTTTTTTTAATTATCTGTTTATTTAGTGGTAGCTTCATTATAGGTTGTTGTATTGTTTCTTTTTTTGTTTTGGTTGTATCATGATTTTGGAATTGTATGGTATTATCTTTTTTTTCTGTCTTTGTTTTGGTTTAAAGTTTAATAAAAATGTGTGTGTGTGTGTATATATATATATATATATACACACACATACATACAGAGAGAGAGAGAAATTATGATCTATTCTAGAACCTTTCCTAGTATCATCACCAAACTGACTGATCAGTAGTTGCTTGCTTCCCCTCCCCCTACTTTTTGAAGACGAGGGACAACATTTGACCTCATCCAATCTAGGACTTCTACTCTCCAAAAATTATCAAAGTTTGTTGACAGTGGCTCCGAAATTACATCTGCAAGTTCCCTTAGTACTCTTGGTTCCAGTTCATCTAACCTTGGGCCATTTCCACACTAAACTGCAAACTCCAGTATTCGATAGGATGTTGATAGTGAAATAATCGCGCTATAAGAGTGTAGTGTAGAAATGGCTTTGGAGAACTGAATTCATTTAAAGTAGCTAGATATCCCTTTGCTGTCTCTTTCACATCTTTTATGTATGGTTGTGAAAACTGGATCCTGAAGAAAGGCTAACAGAAAATCCACTCATTTGAAATTTAGTGGTGGAGGAGAGTTCTACAGATACGATGGACTATCAAAAAGACAAATGAATCCTAGAGAAATTTATTTATTAATAGATTTATATCTTCCTGTCTTCCAAATGGGACTCAAAGCAGCTTATGGTATAATTTAGAAGAGAACACTAAAACGATAAGGAGTACAAGTGTTAAAAATGCATTAAAACAGTCCTTTAAGATATTAACGTTAGACAAAATTAAAATATAGGAAGAACATATTACATATTAAAAGCATCACACCTAACTGTATGTTCCTCTGCTCTGGTCAGGTAAGTCTGAAGGCTTACTTGGACATGAAGATAATTTGCTTCTCAAGAGAAAGACTGAATTCTCCCTGGAAAGTGAAATGACTAAACTGGAGTTCTCATGCTTTCAACATCCCATGAGACAACACGACTCATTAGAAAAAGGGAATAGTGTTTGGCAAAGTGGAAGGCAGTAGGAAAAGAGGAAGACTACAGGTGGTTTGAGTGTCAGACTACAGTCTTGGAGACCAGAGTTAGATTCCCTGCTTGGCCATGGAAATCCACTGGGTGACCTTGGGTGCCACACACTCTCAGTCCACAGAAGACCCCACGATTGGTTCACCTTAGGGTCACCATAAGTCAGAAATGACTTGAAGAAACACAACCTGGGCGAGGGAGGGAGACAATAGTATTCAGGGCAGAAGTTCAGCAAGTGCTGGGGAGAATAACCCAAATGTTATAGAAAGAGCAGGCCAAGTGGTAGTAGAGACCAATGACTGGACGAAAAGCAACTTTAGTAAAGGGTTTGTGGAAAGGGTACATGGTCTTAAATGTCTCTATACTAATGCAGAGAGCATGGGAAAGCAAGATGAACTGGAACTCTTAATGCAAGAGAATAAATATGATATAACTGGTATCACTGAAACCTGGTGGGATGAGTCTCATGATTAGAATGTAGTAATTTGGAGGTATCACCTACTTTGGAGAAGTAGACCAAACAAGAAAGGAGGAGGAGGAGCTTTATATGTCAAGGATGTTTACACTTGTGAAGAGATCCATGACTTAAATCCAGGAAGCCAAGTTGAGAGCATCTGGGTAAGAATTAAGGGGGTAAGAAACAATAGGGATGTCATTGTGGGCGAGGTCTACTACAGACCCCCAAGGCAGACTGATGATTCAGATGATGTTTTCCTGGAGCAGATGACCACACATTACAAAAGGAGAGATGTCATAATAATGGGAGATTTCAAGTATCCTGATGTATGTTGGCAGTCAAACTCTGCCAAGAGCATAAGGTCCAACAAATTCCTCATTTGGCTTGCAGGCAATTTCATTGTCCAGATGGTAAAAGAGGCAATAGGGGGATTAAATATTTTAGATGTGATCCCAACCAACAGAGATGACCGTGTTAATAGGGTGGAAGTGGTGGGATCCTTAGGTGGGAGTGACCATGTTCTATTGGAATTTGTTACTCAGTGGGAAGGGGAAGCCAAGTGTAGTCAGACACGGATTCTAGACTTTAAGAAAGCTGATTTCCATAAACTTAGGGAATTACTGGCTGAAATTCCATGGTCAAGAATACTGAAACAGAAGGGGGTTCATGATGGATGGGAGTTTTTTAAAAAATGAGATAGTGAAGGCACAATTTAAAACTGTTCCATTAAAGGAGGAAAAATGGAAGGTGTCTAAAGAAACCAGAATGATTGACTAAGAAACTCTCAGCTGAGCTAAATGTTAAAAGGAACATGTACAAGAAATGGGGAAATCACCAAAGAGGAATTCAGACAAAAAGCACAAAATGAACTCAGGCTTGACAAAGAGATTAAAAACAATAAGGAGTGCTTTTTAAGATAAGTCTGTAGCAAAAAGAAAAACAAAAAATTGTAGGATCGCTGCATGGAGAAGATGGCCAAGGGAGAAGAGAAAAAGCAGAACTACTCAACACCATCTATGCCTCAATTTTCACCCAAAAAGAAAAAACTACTCAATCTGGGGGGCTCGGGAGCAGGAGGGGGGAAATGGCAGAACCTCAGCTCATTATAGGTAGAAAAGTAGTACCGAAATACCTGGCTACTCTAAATGAATTCAAGTCTCCAGAGTCAGATGAATTACATCCAAGGATATAGAAAGAACTGGCAGAAGTAATTTCAGAACTGCTGGCGTTAATCTTTGAGAATTTTTCAGAACAAGAGAAGTCCGAGTAGACTGGAGGCGGGCAAATGTTGTTCTCATCTTCAAAATGGGGGAAAAAAAGAGGACCCAAATAATTATCACCCAGTCAGCCTGACGTCAATACCCAGAAAGATTCTATAGCAGATCATTAAGCAACAGCTCGTAATTACTTAGAAAGCAATGCTGTGATTACTAAAAGTCAACACGGGTTTCTCAAAAACAAGTCATGCCAGACTAATCTTATCTCTTTTTATGGTGGAGTTACAAGCTTGACAGATGAAGGGAATGCAGTGGATGTAGCATTTCTTGATTTCAGTAAGGCCTTTGACAAAGTTCCTCATGATATTATTGCAAAAAAGCTGGTAAAATATGGGCTAGGCAGTGCTACTGTTAGATGGATTTGTAATTGGTTGGCTGACCAAACCCAAAGGGTGCTCATCAATGGCTGCTTTTCATCCTGGAGAGAAGCGACTAGTGGGATGCCACAGGGTTCTTTCTTAGGCTCAGTGCTATTCAACATCTTTATCCATGACTTGGATGAAGGAATAGAGAGCATGCTGATGAAATTTTCAGATGACACAAGTTGGGAGAGGTTGCTAATACCCCAGAGAGCAGGATCAAAATTCAAACTGACATTGACAGATTGGAGGGCTGGACCAAAGCTAACAAAGTGAATTTCAACAGAGAAAAATGTAAGGTACTAAACCTAGGCAGAAAAAATGAAATGCACAAATATAGGATGATGGACACCTGGCTGGACAGCAGTACATATGAAAGGGATCTAGGAGTCTTAGTGTTACCCTAAATTGGGGGTCCCGCGAGGGGCGCCCAGCTTTGCCAATTAAAATATTGAAGGTGGGGAAATTAAACTCGGAGCACTGTTTTAGCTAGCAAGAGGCAGGGTGACGTAGCGAGATCTTTCACCCTATGTATACAGTGGCGGGTTAGAGAGTGGCTAAACAAGGTTTTAAAAATAATGAACAGTTCTTTATTAAACGGGAACACAGAAGACAAACACAAACTAACTAACTGGAAAAGAAAGAGAGTTGCAAGGGAAGGCAATACGACCTGTTCCGTAGTCCTGGGGAGAAGTTGGAGATTCGGGGAAGAAAGCTCAGCATGGGGCGCTGAGGGGAGTCCTTTAAACACACCAGCGGCAGGGCAGGATGGCAGTCAAAGATGATCCGAGGATCAGTTAAAAGTGAGGGGTTTTTATAGGGAAGATCGTGCCTTTCGGCTATGGCAGTCCCAAAGGAGAACAAAAGGGGTTTCGGTGCTGGACAAGGGATCTGGTGAGGTCATCGTTAACATGATGGGATTTGTATGTAAAGACAATACCTTTGGCCGAAACGTTGATGGCCCATCATAAAAGAGTAACTTGACTGAAAGCTGTGTGGCTATTGAGGAGTTTGTGACAGGAAGTTCCGTAAAGCTTCAGGCAAAGTTTGAGTTGCTGGCTTCAATGGGGAATGGAATGCAAACCATTAATGGTCGCGCTCCGTCCGTGCTTGTCCGGAGAACTTGCAGACACGTGAGATGAGGTCACTGTGAGCCAGTCCAGCTAAGGCCGAATTAAATGATATCACAAAGGATATCTGGGGGTCCTCACCGAGGGTGCCATAGCGGAAATAACATTAGTAGACCACAAGCTGAACATGAGTCAGCAGTGTGATGCAGCAATCAAGAAAGCCAATGCAATTCTTGGTTGGATCAGTAGCAGTATGGTGTCTAGATCAAGGAGAGTAATAGTGCTATTGTATTCTGCTTTGGTCACACCTCATCTAGAATACTGCGTCCAGTTTTGGGCACCTCATTTCAAGAAAGATATTGACAAGCTGGAAAGTGTCCAGAGGAGGACAGCCAAAATGGTGAAGGGTCTAGAGGCCATGCCCTATGAGATGCATCTTAGGGAGCTGGGTATGTTTAGTCTGCAGAAGAGAAGGTTAAGAGAAACCTTATAGCCATGTTTAAATATTTGAAAAATGTCATATTGAAAAGGGAACAAGCTTGTTTTCAGCTGCTCCAGAAACTAGGTCAAGGAGCAATGGATTCAAACTACAGGAAAAGAGATTCCACCTGAACCTCAGGAAGAAATTCCTGAAAGTCAGAGCTGTCTGGCAGTGGAATATGCTGCCTTGGAGTGTGGTGGAGTCTCCTTCTTTGGAGATTTTCAAATAGTGGCTGGATGGCCATCTGTGAGGAGTAAGTACTTTTGTGGGTGTTCCTCCATGGGAGGGGGTTTGGACTGGATAGCCCCTGTGGTCTCTTCTAGCTGTATTATTCTATGATTCTATGATTCTAACAACAACAGCAAGAACAACAAGGTGGATAGACTCTATCAAGGAAGTCAAAACCCTGAGTCTGCAATATCTTAACAGGGTTGTTAATTGATGGCAATTAACAACAAACCATTGAATGTGGCATGACAGAAATAACAGCACTATTTCAGTATCTCTTAAGACAGTGACAACATTTCCCATTTGTTGCTTCAGGCAAACAGGTTTAAAATATCATCATGAGTATTTGCCAGGAGATTTGTCAGGAGTGTGATAAATGATGGATATGCTAGGAATTAATTCAGAAGGATTGACATATACAAGATAAGAGTGAAAGTGATGCATACTAAAATACCGTAGATTTTTTTTTGGGGGGGTGGGCTCAGAATGGGAGAAGAAGTTTGTGGTCATAGCTTTAATCCTCCTCATCTTCATCCTCCTGTGCCACTTGTGGCACAGTCTGGAATTTAATTGGCTGAAATTTAGTCCATTTATTTACTGCAGGATAGTAATACAATTTAACTAAGTCTTATGCTGCAGTGCTGTATACCAGTGTGGATAACCCTGTAACCACAGATCTGTAGTTGTCAGCCAGATTTCGTCAGTGCAAAGTGATACCTCTTGGTGTCTCCTTGTTGTGTGTCTCCAAGTTCTTTTTCACTTATGGTAACCTAAGATGAACCCATTGTGGGTTTTTCTTGGCAAGATTTGTTCAGAGGGGGTTTGCCTGTGCCTTCCTCTGAGTCTGAGAGAATGTGATTTGCCCAAGGTCACCCAGTGGGTTTCCATGGCCAAGTGGAGATTCCAACACTGATCTCCAGAAACGTAGTACAATGCTGAAACAACTACATCACACTAGATGTTTAACAGAAGTTAATTGCAGACCATGTTAACTTACAGCAGAGGTAATATTGACACAAAATATAGGACTGTGACTCTAACATGATCATTTTTCTTCTCCCGTATTATTTCTAATATCTTTGCCTGATGTCAGTGAAAATTCAAAAGCTTGCGTGATCTATTTTGTGCATTTTAGCTGGCCCAATAAATGTATCACTGCTCTGTAGACATGGGGTGGTGCTATTAGTCTGCAAGTCTCTTCCAAGGATATGGCCTCTTAAGCTGTAATGGTATTTGCATTTAGCTTGAGCATTCCCTACTCGGTGGAATGACTTTTTCTTCTGAGTAGATATGTATAGGATTTCATTGTATTGCTGTATCAATGCTGGCTATTTTATTTGTTACATCTGCATCCCACCATTCCTTCACTGAACTCAAGGATTGCTACATGGCTCTCTTGTTCCCCACTTTTGGTCCTTGCTTCAACTTCATGAGGTATGTTAGGCTGAAAGGGAGTGTTTGCTCACAGTCACACCCGTGAGTTTCAGGGTTAAATGGGCTCTCCTGAACCCTGATAATACGAATTTGAAGGAGATAAGGTCTGGGAAGGCAGCTTTAACTTCTACCTTAATTTCTGCACAGCAGTTAGGTATTTAAGCAAGTATTTAATGGACTTATACTTACCGATCCCTCCCCCATTCTTATTCTAAGTCTTTTGCTTAAAGTTGAAGCCATTGCCAAGCCAAAATTAATTATTCTGTGCTGGCCTGGCCTAAGTGAACTGCAAATCACTTATAAGAAGAGCACTTGTTTACATCTTCTGGGCAATGATCCTTTGCTATGAGACAACAAGGGAATCTTGTATGAAGATGAGAAGATATTGACAGGTCTCGTTTGAAAAAATAGATTGGCAAATGAAGGTGTGGCATGCTGAAAAGGATGCCTGAGTTAAGGTCTGAGACAAAGCTCAGTGAGTTATACTCGGAGGTGTGGAAGAGTCTCACTTCTAGATTCACTTCTGCATTTTGTTTCAGGAAAATCTGGACCGCATTAAAGAGGATGGTATTCTCAGGATATCTGAGCACCTTGTGGGGGTAGGCTGTGGGGATTTATTTAGCATGTTGTAGTGGTTTGAATGTTGAGCTAGGACACTGGAAGGACAGGTTTCAAATCCCCACTTGGCCATGGAAACTGATTGGGTTTCCTCCCATACGAGCCAGCCAGAAATTTGAGATCTTCAGAGGAGGATCTGTTGCCTGTCCCAACACCTTGTGAAGTTAGGTTGGTGGGTACATGTAGCAGGGCTTTCTCTGTAGCAGTGCCTTGATTGTTTAACTTCCTACTCGAGTAAGTTAGGTTGTCCCCATCTCTTTTAAGCTTCTGGTGGGCAGCCAAAACAGTACTGTTATATATAGCATTCAGTATTTGAAAGTGCTGGTGTCAGTTTCTGGCAGGATGGTGGGCAGACACTCCTTGTGGCAGCTTTGCAGCAAGAAGAGCTTTCACTGTAAAAGTGCTGGCCAGAGGGATCTCTGGCTGGAGAATCTCACCTTGGATTAAAAGTGGAGTGGTGTGATCACTCACAAGGGTCCAGAATTCCCCTTTAATCACGAGTAAATTCATAATAAATGAGGAGGACCAAGGGAATTGCATCTTTTGTCCTTGGTTGAAATGCAGCTGTTTTGATCTGAGGATCTAACAGCCTCAAGCTGGCAACCTGCTTAAAAAAACAAACAAAAAACCTCTTAAACAATGCTTTGGAGTTACAAAAGTGAAAAATTCTTCTGATTAAAACAGATCAATAACTCATCAGTCACATTCTTTCTGCAACCAAGAGAACAATTAAAAAAGAAAAATTAAATGTTAAATGCACATATTTTCATGGATAGAATGGATTTCATTTTATTTACAAGAATGAAATTGATTTTAGCAGTAGAATCTACAGCATAAGAAAGGATAGGAGTTATCTCTTTAATGCTGACTTGCTGGTTGTAAGCAGTAAGAGAAGAGTTGAACTGTTAATTTGGATTGAACTGCTGGATTGAACAAAAGACGGAATCTTTGTAGGAACCTTTTCAGGACTTTTCTGAGAGAAGAGGGAAAGGTGAAAAAGAGATGTACTTTGTCTCAGGACAAATACTTTGAAACAGCAAATGGGAAGTAGCTTATAGTATCAAGATTAGAAAATGCAATATCATTTATTGCATAAATTAGCATAGGATTTCAAATTGATATATGAGTGCTAAATATGTTAAACTTGGAAATAAGAAAGATTTTTTTTGATTGTTTGAAAAAACAAATTAGGGCATGAAAAGAAGAGAACTGCTGGATATTATCTTTGAGAGGTTTGAAACAATTTGAGTGTCATACACTGTTTAAAGGAAAAATGGAAATAATCTTTTCCTTTATTTTTTAATTTCTAATTTTTATGCTATTGGGATGCATAGGCCCTGCCAAATGTATTGAGTATGCTGGATGTAGATTGAACCAATGTATTTAACAATTGTAGAAATTGTTGCTAAGCCTGACTATAATAGTTAGAAAGTGTCAATTGCTAATTGACCATTCATACAAGGTATCTATATAGAATTTACCTGGATTTGTAACAAAATATTTCTTGCTAATTGCTTTATTGCCTATTGCAATAATGTATCCTGTGACAGGGGGAAGAACAGATGGGGCAAAAATGAAAGTGTAGCCTACCTGTTGCCTGTGACCTAAGATGCAGGAAATATGCAATTGGGTTAGACTGGCCAGGAATGGAGGAAAGCAGTCACAGGTCTGGGAACTGTCGGGAAGATGGTGTGATTAATGGATTTATTGCCCTCTCCGATCATTGCTTTGCACACCTAAATTTTCGAATGGTTATCTATAAAAGATGTAAACTGCATGTGTACTGTATTTGCTGGTGTATAAGATGCCCTGCCCTTATTTCTCCCAAAAATAGCTTTTGAAAAGGGGGTGCATCTTATATGCCAGGTATGTTGTTATGAGTCCTCCTTTCATGCCCTCTCACTGTCAAGGCAAAATGCATAGGAAAGGGAGGGGCCAAAGGAACACTCATCCTCTCTTCCTTTCTGTTTTGCCTGCATAGGAAAGGGAGGGGGAGATTTAGGGAAGCCCCGCGCCAACGCTGCTTTCATCTGCTAGACTCTCTCCTCTCTTTCCTGTGCATTTTGCCTATGCATAGGAAAGGGAGGGGGAGGTCTAGGGGGCAAAAGAAGTGCTTGGGAAAGGCTTCCTCCACCTCGTTCCTTTCTGTTTTGCCTCAGCAAGAGTTGGCCGCACCAAGGCAAAATGCATAGGAAAGGGAGGGGGAGGTCTAAGGGGTAAAAGACACTTACTCAAGGCTTCCCTAGAGCTTCCCCTCTCTTTCCTATGCATTTTGCCATGGTGGGGAGAACTCCCATCAAGGTGAAATGGAAGGGAGGGGGTGGGGTGGGATAAGCGTTGCTGGCATATAAGATGTACTGGTACTAATATTTCCCCCCGAAAAAATAGCCTTTGAAAATGAGGTGCATCTTATACACTCACAAATATGGTACTTTAGGCTTAGCAACTTCAGTGGAAGTGTGCTATGTTGCTCATGTTCATACAAATAAACTACTGCCTACCTCCGAGTGTGGGTTTTCCAGTACCCGATATGCTTTAGCCTCTTTTTGTCTTTCTTTTCTTTTCGTATTTGTAGAATTTTAGTGTCTTTGAAAATTATCAAAAAAGATATTGTTAAAAAAATTGAGATTGGAGTTAGAACTGTTTTAAAACTGGATTGTTTTTAGACCACTTTCAGAAATTTTTAAAAAGTATTTCAATGTGTTTTAAAAATGTATTTATTTTTCTATTATTTTAATTGGTTTTTATTTGTTCATCACCTCAGAAACTCTTGTGGGCTGAGAGGTGATATAGAAAGATTTTAAATAAATGAACTAAGGTTCAGTAATGCATTTTAAAGGCAAAGTAAACCTCTGGGTACTCTTAAGTATCCTTCCAACTTCCAAAAGAAATGCTTTAAATAAATAAGTAACTGGAGAAAAGAAATGAAAACTACAAAAGTTGAGGGTTGGAGCTATTTATTTTGATTGGAGCGAGTAAGTAATGGCACTAATTCCCTATGTCAGGGACAGAGTGAGCGGGCAAAGTGTGGTCATCCAAATATTGTTGGATTGGAACTCTCATCATCCCTAGCTAGCACAGCCAATGTTGAGGAATGCTAGGTGTTGCAATCCAGCAGCTTCTTGGGGTGTGAATCTTGCTCAACCCTGAATTTTACATTTTAGAATTGCCATCATCAATCCTGTGCTAGATATGTCGCCATTCAGCCCTTACTATACTGTGCTAGCCAGTCAATATACCCATTGAGCACCCTGATAGTTGGACTCAAAACACATCTGGAAGACTAAAGGAGATCCTTTATGACAGGGGTAGGAAATCTGTGACCTTCCAAATGTGTTTGGACTCTACTTCCTATTAGCCCTGAGCATTTGGTTTACTGGCTAGAGTAATGGGGCCATGTCAGGTGAAGTTTTAGCTTTTGTACTCCTTCTCTAGTGAAGGACTATGTGACATTGCAATGATGGACAAGGGAAGAATTGCCATACATGTGTGTTGGCACAAAGCACTTGGTAGAGGCTTACATACAAAGAGCTGGTTAAAGCTCTGTATGGCTTTAGTCCAGGCTACCTGAAATACCTTATTGTCTCCATGAGGCTACCTGAACCCTGAGATCCCAGGAGAGGCCCTTTTTTAGTCCCACTACCTTCATATGTTCAGTTGGTGGGAACATGAGATAGGGCCTTCTCAGTGGCTGTTCCTAGACTCTAACTTTCTCTCTAGCAAGTCTACAATAGCCCCTTCCATGCTGTCCTTCTGTTGGCAAAGACATTTTTATTCAAACAGGCTTTTATTACTGAAGCCTTAAAAGGAAAGAGTTTGTAAGAGGGATTTAAACTGTACGATGTTAACTTTATTTTTAAGTGCATGTTTTAAATTGTTTTAATATTGTTAACAGTTAAATTCTATTTTAATGTTAACTTCGGAGGTATTTTTAACTATATTGGAATCATTTTAGTTTGCAAGCTACTTTCAGCCCTGGTCTTTGGGGAAAGGTGGGGTACATGTAAAGTTAAGAAATAACAATGAGAACACTCTCTTAATTCTTTCAGCAGTTCTTTGATTGTAGATTATGAATCTTCCTCCTCCTTTTTTCCTTTTACAGACGGAAAAACAGAGGCTAGAGAGTCATATCTATGACAGTGTAATCAACCGGCAGTAGTCAAGGTAAGATGGAATTCTCATTGTTCAATGCACACTCATTCTTGCAAAGTGAAATATTTGTGCCACTTCCCACTGTAATGCCCAGTGTTCTGGTTTTGTAGGTTAAAGAAATTGCTGCTTGTGTTCTGTGGCTGGTTTAAGGGTCAGGGCAATATATATATATATATATATATATATAGAGAGAGAGAGAGAGAGAGAGAGAGAGAGAGAGAGAAGAGAGTCCAATTCTACAAAAATGGATTATAAAAATCTGCTCTAATAAAGACAGCATGAAGATATCAGTAAGTCAGGTTAAAAGCATTCTGAAACCGTGAGAATCCAAGGAACTCAGTGTGACAGATGATGGCTCAGAAGTCAATGAACAGCTGATTGTGGCAGGAAAAGAGCCAATGATAGACCAAACTAGCTTGCAAACACCCCAATCAGTTGAAAGACAAGTGGAGGCAGAGTTGTTGCAGCCAGCCCCAGAGAGAGGGGACTGGCAAAGTTTTAGAGGAATTTGATTCACCTTTGTCCCCCAGCCATCAATCACAGAGAAGACAGAAACAAGCAGCTCAGAGGGAAGCCATTTTGGCAAGATTAAGAAACCAGAACAGTGATAAAGAACACCTGTTCTTGTTAGCTATATAAGTCTGTTGGCATGACTTGCTGTTTGCTTGTAGCAAATCATTATGGAAGCTATCGTGACCCGGCTCTCTCAACCCTTTTGGATGGATCTTTGGCTTTCTAGACCTTTTGGATTTGACCTTGACTAGGCCAGCTCAGCATTTCCACTTGTTTGTTTGCATTGGACACTCCCCACTGCCTCCTCCTCTTGGGCAAGTACTTTCGCCTCCCTTCCCTTACTGGTGGAGGGACACAGGCAGGGAGTTAGACTCTGACACGCAGAAGACCTGGAAGAAGGAAAGTGTTTTCAGCTTGAAAAGAGGCATTTAAAAACACCAAAAGTTCCCTGTGGAAGATGTGTTGTAGCAATAAGGGCAGGGAAACCTATAGAGGAAGAATTAATGATTTCAATGACTGGAGGTTAGTACTGGATTCAGGTAAAAGAGATTATTAAATCTTTACAGGAAATAAAACTGAACACAGTAGAGCAGAATATGCTTTTAGAAGAAATAATCAAAAGAAAAATAGAAGAGGAAAAAGGATTAATAGGAAAATTTATATAAAAAATATAATGGCCTAGTATAGAATGACAGAGGGGTTGATAATAAATTGGGAAAAAGATTTATTGACAGATAGAAAGGATATTAAAATTTGGCTACAAGAAATTGCCAGAAATAAAAATATAAATGTAAAAAAAAAATAACAAATAAAAATGACTGGTAGATGGCACAGAACACCTCATCAAATAGCATATATAAATGGCAATTTCTCACCTAGATGTTGGCATGGATGTGGAACAAAGGGTATTTATATACATATCTTGTGGGAGTGTCCATTTATTCAAGAATTTTGAAAAGAAGTTAAAAAAAATGAAAAAAATATAATAAAGAGAGAGGTTCGATTAAGTAAAGAAAATTGTTTAACCCTCAATCTGGGGATAATAGGTCTAAATAGGAATTAAAGTTGTGAAATAAAACAAATTTTAAAAGCTGCTCATGCAGTTATTGCTTTAGGATGGAAAAAGAAATCAAATTGGAATGAGTTTTATTTGTTAAACTATATAAAAGAAGCTATTAGATATTCATATTTGAGACATTATTTGATGTCCTTAAGGAAAGAAGGTTAAAGTATAGTGGACAATATAGTAATGAGTCATGGAGTGATAATTGGAAATTAGTGATTGAGAAAGCAAAGGAACAATCGGGGTATGAAGATGTGATAAATTTGATTAAGGTTATTAAAGTATTAAGGTGCCCTATCTCTGAAAATGCTCTGTGATACAAAAGGGGTCTTGATCCTTTGTCAGCTATTTGGGGGGTGAGGGGTGGGTGATGGATAGGTGGAAAACGCAATTGTAAAAAAAAAAATTCCCTTGTTATTACATTGTAATAAAAAAAATGAAAAAAGAAGGATATGTTGTAGGCATGGTGCCACCACTGGACAAATCATTTCAACAGACACCCTCTTTTTGATTGGGAAATATGAGGAAGGCCCTCCAAAGGAGATCTTAAGGGTTGGAAAGGTCACCCCTCTGCCTGGTGTTTAGGTATACAGGTGCTAATTGCTAACTGGAAACTTCAAAGACCTGATTTTTCCTCTTTAGAGTTTTAACCTTTAAACCAGCTTGGACAGGAGAACATTTCATATAGAAGATGCCTTTGAATATAGACATTACAATCCACCATTAAAGTGCGAACTTGTATACCATTTATTCAAAAGTGAGTCAGTTTGAGTTCAGTTAAACTGACTCCCATTAAGGCTGAGTGTTTCCAAGGGATGGAAAACTCCTTAATATGGAAGGGAGTCAATGTACCCCAGTGTACCAGCAACTGCACTGTTGCCTTTTACTGCTGAGATTCAGTAGCTGTTGTCAAAGTTCTCAATGCTACGGTGGTTGTTGAAATTCGCTGGTAACTACCTCCACCAAATTCAAGAAATTCATCTCTGTCAGTAGTGGCTTGGAGTAAATATAGTACACAGTTAGTAATCTAGCCCTCCGGTGCATTTATAGTGTAGTCAAGCCTTTTTGAAGAAAAGAAAAAAAGCATTTGTAATGCTTTAATAATGTTTTAATATTAAAATGCCCTTCTTAAACCTCTTATAGAAGTCTCAAACATTTGAAAGTCACTTCTAAATACTTTTAAAACCAGTGAGTATAAAATAGTTGTTAGTCCTTAACTGTGTCTTTAATATAGATTGCTTTACTATCTTAGTGTCAAGTTGGCTTTGCTCTCCCTGCCATGTCATGCTTTGATTTTTGAAAATGGGCTTTATGGTGTTACCCAGCATTGCCCGAGGTTTTTATTTTCCTCTTAAGAACTCACCAAACTGTCTTCTCCACTTCCTTTGCTCCATATTGCAATCTATATTCTGAGTTATTTACATACACAGTTTGGGTTCCTGAGGGACCCAGTTTGGGTTCCTGAGGGACCCAGTTTGGGACACTGTCCTCCTTGCTTCTAGGCCCCATGGCCATAGCAACCGGCCTATTTCTGTACCTGCAAATTTTCCCCATATTCCCTAATCCAATCTGTATTCATAGTTGCTGACATACAGAGGTTTGGTTCCTGCATGAATACACTGTCCTCCTCCTTGCTGCTAGGCCTCATGTCCATAGCAACCGACCTATTCCAGTACTTGTACCTTTTCCCCAGAGTCCCCAATCCAATCTGTGTTGTCTGATGAACTTGATGTACTGGCTTTTCCCCCCCTTTCTGTTGAATTTGTGCAATGGCTTTACGTTTTTCTGGAAGCATTTTTTGTTTTGAATTTCAATTTTAAGATTCCTCACATGTGGAACCCATACAATCTACTGTGTGAAGCAAGAAGAACTTGTAACTATGGCCATTTCTGCACTACACTGTTATAGTGTTATTATTCCACTTTCAACATCCTGTCAAATTCTGGGGTTTGTAGTTTACTGAGGCCAAAGCATTCTCTGGCTGAGAATTCTTAAATGCCCCTCCTTAAAGTACAAATCCCAGGATTCCAGAGGATGTTGAAAGTGGAATAATAGCTCTATGACAGTGTAGTGTGGAAATGGGCTATGTTGTGTATGTCACTTTAATTTTTCTCATATATGCCTCCCAAAAGTTTTCTGGCATCCTTACTGATGGTAGGCCTCATCTCCATAGAAACCAGCCTGAGGCCCAAGAGCTCTCTGGCTGAGAATTCTAAAGGCCCCTCCCTAGACTGCCAACCCCAAGATTCCATGGAATCTTCACAGCCAGCTGATCATATGAGGTCTTCTCGCCTCACACAGCCAATCATATGCTGATGCAGACAGACAAACATATAGACAAACATTGACTTTTATACAGTAGATAGGGGATGATGGGATTGGGTGAGAAACTGTGTGCTGGAAAATGAGGGAATGTTATTGTAACAATGTTTGATAACAATGAACAAACATGGCTGCAGGGTCACATGGTTGGCAGGCAGAATGCGAGTCTGGGAAAAGAGATGTTTTAATTGGCTGTCAAATAGAATGCTTCAAATAGGGAGCCCTGGTGGCGCAGTGGTTAAATGCCAGTACTGCAAGCCACAAGGTTGTGAGTTCAATCCTGCCCGGCTCCAAGGTTGACTCAGCCTTCCATCCTTTCGCAGGTCGGTAAAATGAGTACCCAGCTTGTTGGGGGCATGTATAGAAATGTTTCGAAATACATGCTATTTGTAAGTTGTTCGCCGCCTCGATCCATATGGAGAGGCGGGATACAAATGAATAATAATAATAAAAAAAATAGTTTCTAAGTCTTAAAATTGCCAAAATGTGCTACTGTTTCTTCTCTGTTCTGAATAAAGCTTTAGATCCCTCTAAACTTTTCCTCTGAACATGCAGCTAGCCAGTACCTGATATTAGATTTGAGTCCAAATATAATTTGGCCTGAGTCCAAGTATAATTGTGGTGGGTTATTCTGAATGTCACTTTAATTAGTTGAACTATAACATCCTAGAGCGCCTACGGTTTATGCCTCACTGCCAAGCAGAAACTGTTTTTTCATGGAACGCTTTTCATGGAACTTGCCATCTAGTTTGGATAGCAGAACTGACTTTGTTTTTACAACCAGTTCAGGGGATGGCAGCTTTTACACCATGGCTGAATCTTTGCTTTTACACCATGGCTTTTACACCATGGCTGAATCTTTGCAACGCAAGTTGCAGTTCTCCTATGAAGAAAGAATGCTTAACCCAAAGTGTAGGGATGAAGGGAGATGAAGTTCAACACCTTTGGCTATCAGGCTTGGTGTCGGGCTGGAGATGGCTTCTTTAATATCTGCCAGAATCCTTTTCTGGCGTAAGTTGGAATCCTGAGGCCAGCCCACCAACAAACAAAAATTAGGGTATTGATATGCAATAATGGAACTGGCTTTCCATAAAAACTGGCAATTACATATTTGATAGAAACAAACTGGATCAGTAAGAAAATATTGCCGCATGGGATGCTACTGTTTAGGGTTCTAGCCAGATGGCCATACCCTTGTCCAAAGTACTCCCTTTCCACCCTGTTTCAACCTCTGCTTTCCCTGCCACAGTAAATCAGCATGTTATGTCCATGTGCTTAGTCCCTTGAGGTTCCTCATCTCACATGCATATTTTCAAACATGTTTCTGAAAAACCTGTGGCTCTCCTAAACTTTTCGATAGGCCACTGTTGAGCATAGATTTGTCTTGTTACGGATATGTGACTTTTCCTGACCGTCAACATTATCATTTGCCCCTAGTTTTTAATGAATTGTTTTTAGTGGATTTTAATATTTTATTTATGATGTTACTGTTTTTATTGTATCTGTTTTTATTGTAAATGAAACACAGTATAAAATTTTCCAAAATAAATGAATACCCAGGTATTTGCATTCAGACAGAGAGTTTTACTGCAGAACATCAAACTTAAACATTTAAGTTTTTGTAGTATAGAATGATCAAGTACACAGTGGATTTGTGTGACAATGATTATGTCCATGTTAAAACCTTCATTCATTTAGTTCCTCCCAAATAACAATCACATCTGTAATTCTACAGGATCCAATGGTAGACCAGCTTGGCAGACAAATTCATGCTAAATGCTTTTGGATAGATACAAAATTGCTCATCACTAGTGAAGGGAGGGAGGGAGAGGGAGAGGGAGAGGGAGAGGGAGGGAGGGAGGGAGGGAGGGAAAGAAAGAAAGAGGATGACAGTGAGTCTAAAAAGTTTTCTGTTTTGAAGTAGTACAAAGCTGTGGAACATGGGCTTCTCCCAGTGTTCTGGGCTATATCATCATCACCTTCATCGTCATCATCACCATCACTATCATCATTTTGTAGCCTGAGATTTCCTCCAAAGCTGGTTTTCAAAGCAGCTTACAAATTAAACCAAATACAATATAGGTAAAACATCAAAAGTTAACATTAATATATAATTAAACTGTCAATGACACAGTTTAAATAAAGCAGTTTAAAACATATGAATAAAATAATAAAAAGTAGTTTAAAAATTGGGAGTTGTAATCCAAAAAACTACATTTTCCAAACTCTTCATAAATGCACCTGCAAGGAAGAATGTGCGTACAGACAGGTACAAATTGTCATGTAGACATTAAAAAAAAAAGCAAACTGAGATGGAGAAGGGATGAAGCAAACAGGGACTGGAACAATGAGAGACAGAAATTGAACAGGTTCATCCATCTCTGTTCCCATGATGTTTAGCCAGCATGATCAGTGATGTTAGGAGTTGTAGTTAGGGTTTATATATCCTCACTTGGTCATGGTAGGAGGATAGTAACACAAAAAGATACCAGGGAGGAGGAATAATATTTTGCAAAAATTCACTTGCATTTTGCAAACCTATTGCTAAATCAAACCTCAATAAAGCCTAAAAGGAGATCTAAACCTGTGGCCATGGGCCTCTAGGGGTCTGCAGTGTCCTTACAGGCGGTCCTCAAGGGTTTGAAGAAATCTTATGAGCTTTTACAGTTAAAAAACTGTAGAAGGAAAGAAAGAAAGAATGCAAGGTTGGGGAGGGCCAGGATGGTGTTGTGGTTTGAGTGTTGGACAATGACTCTGATGATCAGGGTTCAATTTCTCCACTTGGCCAAGGAAACCCACTGGATAACCTTGGGCTCATCACACACTCTTAGCCCCAGACAACCCCATAATCGGTTCTCCTTAGGGTTGCCATAAGTCACAAACCACTGAAGGCACACAACAATCACAACAGCAAGGACTAAAACAATAAATGTGAGCAAAGCGTGGTTGATGTAAGGGCGAGGAAACGCAGATGATATATCTGGATTTGCTGATAATCCTTTGTTGTAACTCAGCAAAGAAAATTTTCAAATTCCAGATGCTTTGAAAATTGAATTTAAAAGGCCTGGAAACCATGCCCTATGAGGAGAGGTTTTTAAACAGAAGCTGGATGGCTATCTGTCAGGTATGCTTTGTTGGTGTATTCCTGCATGGCAGGGGGTTGGACTCAATGGCCCTTGTGGTCTCTTTCTGCTCCGTGATTCTATGAAATTTGTATAGAATTACTCCAATAAAAATATTATAATAGGAGTATGTGCATTTATTTATTTCTCCCTTTTCTTCAAATCTGAAGACTATTGATAAAAAACAAATGTTTGTTGCACTTTAGGGTTTTAAATCTTGAATTTAGTCTGTGGCAACAAAAGATATTTAAAGGAGGCCCATGGTAAAGGAAAGGCTAAGAATCACTGATATAAACCATATAACACCCCACTCAGTCATCCCCTATCTGCCTGCCTTCCCATCTACCTGTCTGTGTGTTCTGTCTAATCTCACAGAGAGAGAGATTACCTTTTAAGAATAGTTAGCATTGTAAATAGTAAACATCTGATTAAGAGCCCTTCTCTGGTGCAAGCTCTGTTAATTATAGCACTTTGGATCAGCATAAGGGAGGGTGAAATGTGACCCATTTGCTTGCTTCCCCCGCCCCTTGCCCTCCACGTTGTGCTGTAACGTGACTTTCCCTGCAGTGTTGTTGATATTGTAGTGAGTGCACATGTCTGTGACGTGAAGGTAAACCTCTTGTGGATGAGAGAGCTTTTCCCTGTCCAATCTGCAGCCCTGAACATAGCTGGCTTCTTTAGGCTGGCAGATGGTGTGTGTGCACGCGCGGGCCTGTGCATGTCTCAATGCTGCTGATTTAGAGATTTCCTCTAATGCAAAATAGAAAATGGAAGAGAAGGGAGATTCTTGCCAGAGCAAATTCCAGTATTCCTCTGCCTGTGAGCTCACTTGTATTTACATATGCTCTTGTGACTAAATATTACTGCTTGCTTATATTGCTTCTGTGCTGCCTTGGCTGAGAGCAGAGCTTGAAAAATTACTTGCTTGGCCTTAAAAAGCCAACATGGCTCCTGGCAGTTCTTTTTCTTCTTTTTTTTTTACGAGTAACTTTTCTCAGCTTGGATTGCAAGTGACTGTTTTTTCTATCAGAAACAGCACGAGGTGATAAGTGCAACTCGTGCACCAACTGCCTTTTTAAAACTGGGTTATTATTGTCACTGTGTGTTTTTGAAACCCTTTGGTAGCCCCATTACATTTCATTGTTACAGTGCTATTATTCCACTTTAACTATCATGAGAGCATTCTGCGGAATTCTGGGGTTTGTAGTTTACTGATGCTTAAGAGCTGCCTAGCTGGGAATTTCCAATGCCCTTCCTTAAACTGCAAATCCCAGTGTTCCATAGCATGTTGCATGGTAGTTAAAGCAGAATAATAGCACTATAGCAGTATAGTGTGATAAGGCCCTGTGATTGCATCACTGTGAAGCTCAGCAAGTATGGAACAAACTGGTCATGAGAACCGTGTTAGAAAAGACCAGGCCTGTCTATAATCTACTATCTATTTCCCACATGGAAAATTCACAAGCTGGATATGAAGATAGTATCCCTCTTCCACTGTTTGTCCTTAGCAGTCCTGGCTCATGTCAAAGGACAAAATTTGACCCTCTTTCCATATTCAAAACCAGATTGGATTGGCAGTTGAATTTTTAGTTCAGTGTTAGTTATGGGACAATACTGCCCTGAAGGCAGCAGAATAGTTTAGGACATGGGTGGGGATCTTGTGTCTCTCCAGATGTTGTTGGATTGCAAGTCTTAGCATCCCTAACTAACACAGTATGTAGTGCAGAATGCTGGGAGCTGCAGTTAAATAACATCTGGAGGGCTGCATGGTTTGGACTGGGTGTGGGATGGTTGTGTGGCAGATAGAACTCTGTCCTCCAGAAAAACAAAATGGTGAGAGGAGAAATGGTTGAGATACTGCTACTGCAGCATCTGTTACTGGGCCAGTTGCCTCACTCTGCCTAAGGATGCCCCTGGTCATCAGCATCTGGTATGTACAGTCTCCTGCCTCTGATACTGAAAACAGGACATAGCCATAATCACTAGTAGCTGTGGCTAGCTGTGTTGTCACCTATCACCACATCAGGCAGTACTGAATCCAACCAACTATTTCTAGAGTCTTGTTTCCTTTGATCTTTCCAAAATCTCTTGTCAGATCAGTTTTGTTGGCTCACCCTGGGCTTTTAAAATTGAGAGAGGAATGAAAAATGTCCTAGAGTCCATTTTTCCATTCCATGTGTAGATTTGTAAACATTTATCATGCCCCCTTCTTAATTTGTTTTTGTTTTCTAAATTTAAATCTCCTGACTGGTGTAGTTTTCTCATAAAGGGAGGGGCGTGGTGCTATAGAGAGGCTGGGAAAAAGTAGCTACTATCTCTGAGAAAAGGAAAAGCAGGCCTGCCCCACTTCACAGCTGTATAACATCATTCCTGGGATGCAACAATCTCCAAAATATCCAAAGACGTGGCCACACAATAGATGTCCATTATGGAAATCTGTGGGTGAGGGATTTTGAGAATAACGTGTAAACACAAAACATAAATGTAATGATATTTAAACACTAGTGCCACTGGTGTATTTGACAACATAACAGAGTTATATGTGCAAGGATCTTCAAGTTTTAGTCTGCAGAAGAGAAGGTTAAGAGGGGACATGAAAGCCGTGTTTAAATATTTGAAGAGATGGCTATATATCACAGAGGGAGTGGGCTTGTTTTCTGCTGCTCCAGAAACTAGGACAAGGAGCAATGGATTCAAACTTCAGGAAAGGAGATTCCACCTGAACCTCAGGAAGAACTTCCTGATGGTCAGAGCTGTCCAGCAGTGGAATGTGCTGCCTCAGAGTGTGGTGGAGTCTCCTTCTTTGGAAGTTTTTAAACAGGGGCAGGATGGCCATCTCTTGGGAGTGCTTTGATGTGGGTTCCTGCATAGCAGGGGGTTGGACTGGATGGCCCCTGTCGTCTCTTCCAGCTCTATGATTCTGTGATTCTAAGTTATATAGACAGCTACAATGCTTACAATTATCTTTGATGAAAACAAAGAAGAAGAAAAATGGAATTGACATAATGTGGCAGCAGAAGAGATAAAACTGTGGACAAAGTATTTATGGTGTGCCTTCAAGTCACTTCAGACTTATGGGAATCCTATGGTGAACCTATCACAGGGTTTTCTTGGTAAGATTGGTTCAGGGGGAGTTTGCCTGTGCTTGTACTGGGAGATTGTGACTTGCCCAAGGTCACCTAGTTAGTTTCCATGGCTGAGCAGGGTTTCAAACCCTGGTCCTCAGAATCATAGTCCAGTGCTCAAACTACTGTGTAGGCATGTCACACGAACATAATGGGTGGAGGGGCTGCCTCTCCCACGGTTGCAGTGGGCCAGGCCTGGGTGAAGGGGCTGCCTCTCATAGAATCATAGAGTTGGAAGAGACCCCGGGGCCATCAAGTCCAACCCCCTGCTGTGCAGGAATACCCATCAAAGCATTCCCAACAGATGACCATCCAGCCTCTGTTTAAAAACCTCCAAAGAAGGAGATGCCACCACACTCTGAGGTGGCATATTCCACTGTCAGACAGCTCTGACCATCAGGAAGTTCTTCCTGAGCTTCAAGTAGAATCTCCTTTCCTGTAGCTTGAATCCATTGCTTGTCCTTGTCCCAATCTCTGGAGCAGCAGAAAACAAGCCCACTCCCTCCTCAACGTGGCATCCCTTCAAATATTTAAACATGGCTATCATGTCCCCTCTTAATCCTCTCTTCTGCAGACTAAATATACCCAGCTCCCTAAGCCATTTCTCATAGGGCATGGCTTCCAGCCCCTTCACCATTTTGGTCACTCTCCTCTGGCCACGTTCCAGCTTGTCGATATCTTTCTTGAATTGAGGTGCCCAGAACTGGACACAGTATCCCAAATGAGGCCTAACCAATACAGAATAGAGTCGTACCATTACCTCCCTCGATCTAGACACCATATTCCTATTGATGCAGCCAAGAATCGCGTTGGCTTTCTTGGCTGCTTCATCACACTGCTGACTCATGTTCAGTTTGTGATTTACCAAGACTCCTAGATCCCTTTCACAGGTACTGCCCGTCACACGTCTCCCATCCTATATTTGTGCATTCCATTTTTTCTGCCTAAGTGTAGGACTCTACATTTCTCTCTGTTGAAATTCATTTTGTTAGCTTTGACCCAGCTCTCCAATCTTTCAAGGTCATTTTGAAATTTGATCCTGTCCTCTGGGGTATTAGCAACCCCTCCCAATTTGTTGTCATCTGCAAATTTGATCAGCATGCCCTCTCCTGCCACTGCCATTACCCCAGGTGAAGGAAGACAGCGGTGAGGGTGAAGGCAGTGGGCCAGGTCCAGGTAGAGGAGCTGCCTCTCTCATTGCTATCACCCCGGGCCGAGGACAGCAGCGGGCGAGGGCCGGGAGGAGGGGCTGCCTCTACCTGTTGAATTACTTACTGAATTACTGTGTTGTGAAATGATGCATGGCTAAAAAGTGTGTCACCAACATGAAAAGTTTGGAAAGCTGTGTACTACATCATGCTGGCAGTTACATGAGCTCAAAGTTTACCTATATTTTTTTAAAAAAACTGAATGTAACTGAGTGTCTGACCTATTGTTGAAAGTGATGAAATGACTATTCTGGATGCTTATCAGAAAGTTGTTGTTAATGTAACTTTGCTGTGAGAACAATTTAGGAAATCAGTAACAATGTGGGGAGAAAGTCCCTGTATCTCCTCTTCCCACCACCATTCGAATTTTGTTTTAAGACCAGTTCTTATAGATGGAGGTCATGGTGTATCCAAACAACCTTGTAATTATATGCTTTAGAACTAAAATGTAATAGTCACGTGTATTCAGGTCTCCTTATTTTGTTGGAATTGTGTCTAGTCCGTACAAATGAGAAACTGTGGCCTAAATCTCTAGTCAGAAATATTATATAGCTAGGAAGTTCTGTTGCACAGATGGTGGTGCATGCATGCACTAGCAGAATACATTTGCATCTGCTATTTGCATATCCTTTATTGTTTCTGTGTACAAGATAACTATCATGTATGTTTAAGAGCTTGTATATTTGTTTGATGGAAAGTAAAAGACAAAGACTTGCACAAGGAAAACTTTGCTGGATTTCCTGTTTGCATAGTCTAGGACTGCCCGGACTGGAGAAATATAAGATGGAGGCATTGTCTTATACAGGGACCTGATCCTGAAGAACAAGGTAAAGCATAGAATCATAGAATTAGAGAGTTGGAAGAGACCACAGGGGCCATCCAGTCCAACCCCTGCTGTGCAGGAACACCCATCAAAGCATTCCCAACAGTTTGCAATCCAGTCTCTGCTTAAAAACTTCCAAAGAAAGAGACTCCATGTCATACTGAATTTACTTCCAGCCCCCACAAGCCTGACTTCTACCCTTGAAAAGGAGCAGGAAATTCCCCAGCGTTCACTAATTCTCTCTTGCTGCCACCACCCACTGAATTCTGAATATCTGAGCAGTACAGTGGGACTCTGCTCAGTGGATTGACAATCTCTAGGCTTAAGGACCTTTCCCTTCCCTCCTCCTTCTGAGTAGAGAAGTTCTATCTAGTGTGTGCCGAAGAATGGCGTGGGAATGGAGAGGAAACAGAGGCTTTACAGAAAAGCATTTATTTTAAGGCATGCAAGTAAACAGACAATACTACACATGAGAGGCTCCCCCCTCCCAGGTACGCTTAAGTTACAAGTAGTTATAAAAAACAGATACATTCTTTAAGATCAGCCAATCTCCAAAATAATAAAAAGCCCTAACACGACTAACTACCTTATTCTAGTTACTCACATTTGGGTTCACAGGCTTAGATGGTCCAAGAGAGGAATGAGACCAGGAGGCGAGCCCTAGGCCTGCAGCCTACTACTGGCACAGATTCCATCTCCAGGAGGTTCCTTTGTTGTCTCTCTGCCACATGGCCTCTCAAGGAGTTTTATAACTTCTCCTTCTAAGTATCTTGAAGCATCTCAAAGATGCTCACCTCTTCTCCCTTGATTGGGCAATTCTCTCCCCCGTGACCTGTGGGGCTGACCTACAATAAAAATGTAACCTAATCTCAACACTCCATTAACCCTTGGTTTACCTGAAGAGGGAAGTATCTCCCTTCAGCCAGGTCTAGATCATGGGCAGCCCCATTATCACACTCCACCAACAGCCTGTATCTGTATTCTTTGGCTGATCTTCAGCCTGACTTTTGGCTTGCCCTTCAGTCTTACCTTTTGATTTTTCCTTAATCACCAGCTTCCAACTTGCTCCTTTCTCTTGCATCCTGATACAGTAAGATTCAATTGTTTTTGTTTATTTTCTTTTCAAACATAAAGGCCATATTCAACAGAAAAAAATCTGGACACATAGGGAATGTAGGCTGGAATATTTCTTTTATAACCTCATAATTTTGTCCAGAATTTCTTCGTGATTGTACACATCCGTCAGAGATGACAATAAGAACCTATCTTTTCCTGGCATTTCCAATACTGGTTGTTTCTCATCTGGTAGATTTTGTCTGTTTTTTCTGGTGAGAGATGATATCAATACATCGTTTTTATAAAGTTTTCTTTCAAATCTTGGAAGCAAGTAAATTGATTTGTGTTTTTCCAAGCATTTTCCCAATGTTGTATGTTTTTGTCCATTTTATCATGATATCTTTTACTGTCTCATCTTCTAAGTGTCGGGTTAAGAGATACTTATAAAAATGGGAAATCTTTTGTTTTGTTTCTGTAAAAATTATTGTTTCCAGTTCTAAGCCACTGCACCACACTCTTAAATCCACAAAAGATATACAACTTGTGGAATGATATAATGAAAAGATATATACAATACAGAATGTATTTCTAGATAATATCCATTACGACCAGAAGGGTCTTCTTGAAAGTATAAAGAATGTTTACAGCAACAAGTTCTGAGAGCAAACTTTTATGTCACTAATACATAAGCTTCTCCTTTTCATTTAGGAGGAGCAATATTCTCATAAGCAAGGCTATTGCAGAAGTTACACAATGATAAAATAACAAATACATACAAGTAAAACAGTATCTAAACAAATAAGAAAATACTTGAAAAAAAGATATATTATCCAGACATTAATTGTGTATTTTGTGTGTGTGTGTGTGTGTGTTTTGGTTATGTTATTCTATATATTTTAGATGCTTTGTATTGGATATATGTTTTGAGTATGGCATTCTGTATGTTGCATATGTTTTGAATATATTACTCTGTTTATACAGTCCTGCTTGTTCTTAGCTTGGCACATTTTCTCTCTTCTAATAATAGTATCACTTAGGAACTGGGATTTGTTTAATGGTGAACATGGCTCCCCTTGCATTATCAGTCTGTGCTATCACTCCAGCACATCTAAGACTGGCATACAAACCATCAAGTCCTGTCAAACAAGTAGCCTTTAAATTGTTTTTCAGGAGATCCTTGAGTGTTTGGAAGCTTAGCTGGGGGTTCTTCAATTAAAAGAACAGCTGAAGACAGCTTGCCTTTATTTTCAGCTCCTGCTCATGGCCGTGGATATTGGCTTTCAGATGCCTATGGTGTGCCAAAAATGTCACTGATGTCTATCTTCTCAAGCTAACATTAGCAGTAAGCTTCCTTACAATGAATCAGACTGTTGGCCCAATTTACGGTACTCAGTATTATCTATACCAGTGTGAGTGACTGTGAAAGGCTAGAGAGCTGCATAAGAACCCCAGGACACCTTGGAGTGCCACATGCCTCCCACTCCTGAAAAAAAACAACCCAATTTTTGGCCACAAAATGCCCTCTGGGGCACACAGGGGTACTCTCAAATGGTTTGGGGCCTTCCTGGACCCCTAGAAGGCATTTTTGGTTATTTTGAGGCATAATTTTTTTTTGAATTTTTTTTTTTTTTTCAAAAACTTGTTTCAACCCTTGGAAGGTTCAAGGGGGCTCCAAACATGGTGGGGATGACATCCACCCCCACCCCAGAAGTCATTGGGGGGCATTTGGATGCAACAACTGTTGAGTATTGTAAAGTGTGGACATGTTCAGGAGAGTCTTCCTATGCGTTATACTCAACAACAACAAAAATTGTTCCTGGGACATCTTGGGGCTATAAAAACAGTCCTGGGGGACTGCACTTTGCCCACCCAATCTATACTGACTGATAGATTTGCAAGGTTTGAGATGGGACTTTCCCAGATCTATCTGGAAATCCAGGGATTTGAAACTGAGATCTTCTTCATGAGTAAAATGTGCATTGCCACTGGGATTTGACCCATTGCTATGTGAACTTCATATGGTAGGGACTTGCCTCTTAGAAAAGAAAAGAAAAGAAAAGTCTCCAAGTCCTTTAATCAAAATAAGATCAAACTCTTCATTTCATTCTCCAGCATGATCAGTTTCCAGCTTGCTTCCCCCATCCTGCCACCGTCCTACTGCCCTTGGAGCCTTTTGTATACCATGCTTCATCCATGGGTTGCACTGCAGGCTACAAGGGATAAACAATTTGTCATGAATCCAGCCCGACACCAGCCTCCAAGAGTACCCGGCAACCCTCGGGAGGTTGAATGAGGAAGCTCATTTGTGTAGCCATGTTTAATTCTCTATATGTTATAATCTCTAGGACCATCTGTGTCCCTGCCTAGGCTGGGGAGGCCAAAAAGCTCTTGGGATTTATTCCAGAAGGTGAACGTCAAGAGAGATGTTTATTTCACTGGCTGCCCAGATAACATCCCCAGGTCAGAGGAGGACAGTTTTGTTTGCTTTTGAAAGAGCACTAAGACGGATTTAATGTAAGCAGGGAACCCTCTGCTCAGCAAAGCATCAGGACACAGAAATGACATTTTAGGTAATTGTACTACTAGTACTGATAGTAGCAGCAATAGTAATAATAATGCTCCATGTTCCTTTGTCTGACAGTGGGTAATAAAGGTTAGTTGTCCTTATTGATCTTGCCACTCCAAAGGTGAACCTGGATTGGATTATTCCTTTTCCAGAAGTCCTAATGGATTCTTGGTATTCAGAGGCAATTTGCCAGCTAATAGCAGCAGCTGGGCAGTAACTGAAGGAAAAAGATGCTGCAGTGATGGGTAATCTTTGGAGTGTTTCAGACAGCAGGTCACATAATCCCATGCTATTTGGCTACGCTGGCTAGAACTTTTCAGAAATGAAGTCCAAAATATCCGGAGGGCTTAATTTGCCATACCTCTGGGCTATTGCTTTCAAGTGCTCTGCTTGTAGGCTTCTTGAAGTGGAAAGAGGGATGAGATGGACCTTAAGTGTGAACCAGCAGGAGTGCTATTTTATGTCCAGGAATATGTTATTCTTGCTCCTGTTCAAGGGAAATGAACAGTAAACTCTGACTAGAATTGTCATATCTCATGTCAAGAAACAAGTTTTGGAATGGATTTGTATTACAGACGTTGTATGAAATGAAAAGCATGAAGAATGCACCTTTATGGTGTGGAAATTGGGCACACACAACTTCGCTACATCAGTAGCTTGAAGGGGAAGGAGATCCTGTATGTTTTTTAAATTGTTATTATTATATTGGTATCCTTCCCTGCTTCGTTTATGGAATCAAAGATGATATCTATAGAGTTCCCGAGCCTGGCTAGGTTCAACAAGATTGAAAGTGTGCCATGTATCTCTTGACCAGGACTTGGGACCATGACCTTGTTTCTTAGTGGTTCCTCGATCTAGTTAGTTGAAATTATTGACTTGCTCAGTTCAAATGTAATGTTAAGCCATGGCTTAGTGTTTCGAGAATGAGGTTAGTCTCAAGCATCTGTATTCTCTTCCATTTTCTTTGCTCATGACAAAAGATCAAAAGCTTTAGCTACTATATTTGACTAAACAACAGTTTCCTATTACCTCTAAACCTGGGAAACAGGTTACCTTTAAACCTGGGAAACCTGGGAAACAGGTTACCTCTAAACCTGGGAAACAGGTTTAGAGTGGCGTCCATAAATTACACTTCCAGCATAAGTTTTTACAACTTTATAAGTATATTATATAACATGAAGTGTTTTAGCATAAAATACCAGCTCTGATCATCGCCATCAAGTTCTATAACTTTATAAAGCGATGGTCATACTGTTTGGGAGTATTGTAAGTATGCACACCCTATATGTATGGATTTATTTGAACAGTGGTTTACACTACCAGTAGTTCAAACAAACTAGGATCTGAAATCACAGTTTGATACTGGTTTGCTTGGGAATGTGCTTTTCCAGTTTCAGACACTGACAGAAAATTGTGGTCATTCAAAAATAAGGTTTTAATTATCGTTGCTTTGTACATGAAGGAGGAGGAGGGGAGGGGAAAAACGGAAACTTGTGGTGTGCATCTGCTCTGTCATGTGAGTTATTGAACTGCATGTTGCAGGATTTGCCTGGGTTGCTTAATCTCTGCATGCCCTGCATTGACTCCATCCACTAGGCTATCCAATGGATCCAATGGATCCTCCTGTATAGGAAAGCGTATGGAAAGGGCATCCTGTTCTGGTTAAGATGTATCTGAGCAACAAATTCTTTCTGAGCTTGAGTTTGTATCTGTATTCTTTGGCTGATCTTCAGCCTAACTTTTGACTTGTCCTTCAGTTTTACCTTTTGGTTTTACCTTAGTCACCAGCTTCCTTCCTTGGAGGTTTTTAAGCAGAGGCTTGATGGCCATCTGTCGAGATTGATTTGAGGGTGTTCCTGCATGGCAGGGGGTTGGACTGGATGGCCTGTGTGGTCTCTTCCAACTCTACATTTCTATGATTCTATGATTCTATGATTCCAGCTTGCTCCTTTCTCTTGCATCCTGGTTGTCTTGTTACATAACAAAAGAAGCAGCAAATCACCCTGCTCCTTACCGAAAATTATTCAACTTATTTGACATCTGAGGCAGACAGTCTCACCAAGACCTTTCCCCCTGCCTAGCAGTGAAAAAACAAACAATAATTTAAAGAATTCACACAATGAACAAGTTGCTGCTGTTTAGGACACTAACAGTCTCCTGCCTGATGCAGCTGCTTTGTTCCACCTAATAATAAGTTGGCCTTGCTTGTGGTCAGAGCATGGAAAAGTTACCTTTTTGAATTATAATTTTCAAAATCCCCGAGAATGATTCTCAGAGTTGCAGTGCAAAAAGTAGTATTTCCAAATTCTGCTTCTGATATTCTTTCGGTTCCAAGTACTGCCTTCATGCCTCCTTTTTTCCATGTTGCCCACAGCCCAGCCTTGCCAAAACCTGAGACAGCAGGTGCAGTAAAGATGGGTCATGTGTGCTAGCTCATTTAGAATTCCTGTCCATCTCCTGTGATTGTAGACAAAGGAGTGCTGAGGAGACCGTGACCTTGGTTCTGGTGGCCATGGAGCTGGATTAGCTGCATTTCCATTATCTGGAGACTGGTTTTCATGATTACTTTTGATGCTGTTCTCCTCTCTCCCTTCTCTCTTGGAGGTAATAGAGATTGGCAGCTGTTCCTAGAAAACAATGCGGGAAATCCAGGAATTGAGTGTCCCTGCAATTGGGCAGCAACATCGGTCTCCTCCATAAGATTGTGGAAAGAGAAGATTTTATAGTTTTTCTAGTCTGTCTGTGTGTTGTTCAAAATAAAATAAGAAAATAAGAATAATTTTACAAGTACATTTTCTCCCTTTACAGCCTGTAGAATAAAAATTTCACATTGGACTAAAAGATGGGCCATATTTGTGACTTTAATCCAGTTCTGCTTCTGTCCCAAAAGCTGCAAAATAGTTTGACTCTGATACTGAGTCATAAAGTTAGCTGATTATAGATGAAAAGCATTGCATTACCTTGGTTCTTTGCTATTTATTGCTGTGTTGTGAAGGGAGCATTCAGATTCCTGGCTCTTTGGAAGTGTTAATTTAATTAAAAGCATATATGTTAAATCCACTAGAAGGCTCAGTCTGAACTCATTAGAGTTTGATTCAGAGTAAGTCAAAAATCAATTCACCAACCCCACAAAAAACAAAACAAGAATAAAACAAAAACTGATCTAGGCTTAGCCAGACCCAGCAAAAAGAGCAGCATATATTTGATCTGCTCTTCCCTCTTTACACTGCCTTGTTCCATACCCCTCCTTCATTGCATTCTTTATCATTTCTTCATTCTCCTTGGTTTTTATGCTTCTTGGGTTGTGAAAATCTATTCCATATGTAAAGATTACAACCCAAAAATGATCTTAAATCCCACATTGCTGAGTTTTTTTTAAAAAAAATCAAAACAAAAAAAAAAGAGACGCTACCACCATACATTGAATTCTAAAGCACTACCTGCGTTGTAAAAAATAACATATTGCTTTTAAAACTCTCCTACATCTTCTTTTTGGCAAAAAGAGTCAATCTGTCTCTTCCCATTTGGAAGAGATTAAGGAAAACCTGTACTACACTTTAGGAAAAAGCAAATTGGTAGGTATGAGCTGTCATTGTTTTGGATTAAGGACACTTACAGTATATGCATGGTTGTAAAAACTACAATATTTGACTAATAAATACATTCGTTCTCTCACTCTTTTCCTATATGTTGCCTTCTGATGGATTCTGCCGAATCACCTGTGGCTTCCTCTGACTGGATCCATTTTTGGTGAGTACACACTCCATAACATTTGAAATGAGTGGAAAGAGTACTTTTAGAAATGTGTGGTGTTTTCTAGTATTTTCTCTCTGATCCGTTTTCTCTGGATTTTGTCCTTAGCATTCCTCTTCTAATGCAATTGAAAGACTAATTTTTATTGGATTTGTTTTTGCAATACATTGTGTCAAATGTGTGAGACAGAATTCAAGACAGTTGGCAAATTCTGTGACAAAGGACTGTTTTCTTTGAGATGTTGTTTTGCCACTCAGTTCTAGATTATCATTTGTTACTGGAAGAAGCACTACCATGTCTTAATAGAAGGACTCATGTTTGATGGCTTATTTGCTTCCTAGGTAGAATTACACTTTGTACAAACCGAGTTTGTAAAAAGCCAGGAAAATGTCAGCCTGAAGCATCAATTTTATATACAGTTGGCCCTCCACATTTTCTAGGGGTGTGTGTGTGTGTGTGTGTCTGGGAAGGGGACTGAGGCATAGTGCAGACAGCAGGTATTTGGGTCCAAACCGGATTAGAGAACGGAGAGGTAAAGGGGATGTGTTGGCATGGTGGCCATATGCTACTTCTCTTTTGCCCATCTCCTTCCTTTGGTAAGGAGAGGCATCTGGAGAGGGTTTGTGGTGCTGAGAAACTGGACTATGATGAGTCCCCAGCTGGTCAGACAGTGACTGCTGGTGGTGGTGATGGTGGAGGAGGAGGAAGACCAAAGGTGGGTTTTTAGAGAGCTGCACAGCCTGATCAGAACAACTGAGAGGGAAGATTCCCTTGGGAAAAAAGTGCCTGAGGTGGAAGGGGGCCCTGGGATTGAAGAAACTCACAAATAATAAAATCCATGAAAGTCAAGCCTGCAAATGTGGAGGGATGACTGTAGAAGATTCCCTTGCCCATAATAAATAAATAAATAAATAAATATAAATATAAATATATATATCACTTCAACTACTCATATTAATTGAATGACTCTTACAAGGGAATATAGGAATTAATGGAGATGGAGTAACACTTGCTGGGAAGCATTTCATTTTTCCTGGCTACATGTAGTAAATTACATTTATCTCTGTTATTTTGTTAGATTTGGCCCAGCTCTCCAATTTGTCTATGTCATTTTGAATTCTGTTTTTGACCCTTCTCATTTGATTTTATTGCAAATTTGATAAATACGTCTTCTATTCTATCATCTAAATTATTTATAACACTGGGCCCAGAATGGAAACTGAGGTACCCCATTAGTCACTTCTCTCCAGTATGAAGAGCAGTTGTTGATGAGCACTCTCTGGGTTCAGTCTGTCAACCAGTTACAGATCCACCTAATGGTAACACTGCCTAGCCCATAGTTAATCAGCTAGCCTGCAATAATATAGTGGAGGATCTTGTCAAAAGCCTTATTAAAATCAAGATATACTGCATCCACAGCACTTCCCTCATCTTCCAAGCTTTTGACTCTGAAAAAATTGAGATAAAATTAATTTGGCTTGATTTGTTTTTGAGAAATCCTTGCTGGCTCTTAGTAATCATAGCATTTCTTTCTAAGTGTGTACAGACTGACTGTTTAATGGTTTCTTCTGGAACCTTTCTTGGTATCGATGTCAAACTGACTGGACAGTAATTGTTTGGGTCCTCTTTTTGCCCTTTTTGAACAACTTTTGCTGCCTTCCCCTCTGCTGGGACCTCTTCTGTCATTCAATTCTCAAGAATTATTGATAGTGGCTCTGAGATTACATCTACAAGTTCCTTTAGTACTCTTGGATGCAGTCCATTTGATCTTGGAGACCTGAATTCGTTTAGAGTAGCTTGGTGTTTCTGTACTACCTCTCAGCTATTCTGGACTGCAGACACCTTACTGCATGATTTATTTTATTTCTACTAGTTAGACCACTGTTTTCCTTTTGAGAGGAGATTGATAAATGTAAGATATTAAACACTTTGGCTTTCTCTCTGCCCTCGTAGCGTTTCACCATCTTCTGTGCACAGTGGCCCTTCTGTTTCTTTGTTCTTCCTCTTGCTCTAGACATAGCCAAATCCCCCGTTTAATTATTTTTAGCCTTTTTAGCCTTTAGCCTATTTTAGCTAAAGGGCCAACTGTATATAAACACTCATTCTGAGTGGTAGTTTTTCTGAGCTTCTCCCTACAATGTTAGTTATTTGTCTTCCACTTTGGTGGTTTCTATTTCTTATACATGTCTTTTTAAAATTACATCTCAACTGAAAGTTTTTTGTAAATCCACTTTGGTTTCCCTAGACGCTTCTCACTTTTCTTCTTCATTGGAATTGTTTGCAACTGTGCCATCAATATCTCACCTGTAAGAAATACCCGTGCATCATAAACTCTCTTGCCTTTGAACAATCCAGACCATGGGATCTCACCCAATATTTCTCTAAGCTCTTTGAGATCAATTCTCTTGAATTCCAGAGTGTGTGTCTGACCATATTTGGCTTCCCTTTTCCTCTGTAAAGCAAATCCTAAAATAACATGGTCATTCCCACCCAAGGATCTCAGTATTTTCACCTCACTGGCCAGTTCATCTCTACTGTTTAGGATAAGACCCAAAATAGCTGATTCCCTGGTGGCTTCATCCACCTTTTGTGCAATGAAATTGCCTGCAAGGCTAGAGAGGAATTTGTTGGATTTTACGCACTTAGCAGAGTGTGACTTCCAGCAAATATAAGGGTGGTTGAATTTTCAGGGTAGTTGAATTACTACTATCTCACTCTTTTTTGAATATTTGGTCATTTCTTTTAGAAATGCTTTATCCAAACCCCCGTCTGGCTGGAGATTCTATAAAAGACTTCCACAGTGAGGGCACTGTGATTTTTCTCCCCTTTAATTTTTTTACCCAAAGGCCTTCAACCTGTTCTCTCTGCTTTAAGTCATGGATCTCCTCACAGATATACACATCCTTGACATATAATGCTACACCTTCTCCTTTCCTGTTTGCTCTATTTTTTTGGAATAAGTTAAACCCTTCCAGTACTCCAATCATGAGACTCATTCCACCAGGTTTCAGTGATGCCTATTAAATCTTATTTGTCTTCTTGTGTTAAGAATTCAAGTTCATTTTGTTTATTTTCCATGCTCTGTGCATTAGTATAGAGACATCTAAGACAACTTTGCAGGCAGGGTTCTGCCTGCTGTTGGGCTCTTCTAGTGACAGTCCAACTGTTCCATATCATTAGGGTTGCTGTCCTCAGTACTTGGTGTCACTTTGCTTTCTGGAATATTGTTTCCCTCCTCCATGCAACTCAGTTTAAAGCCCTTCCAATCAGATTTGCAAGACTCCAAGCATATAATTCTTTCCAACTGCTGTGAGGTACAACCCTTCTCTTGTGAAAGTGCAGACCATGGTCCAAGAAGTGGAAATCTGTCTTGATAGCACCATCTGTGAAAACAATTACTCACTTCTAGGTGGACCAGTGGTTGCAGCTGGCAAGATTCATATGATGAAAACTGTATATATCTTTAGGGATAAATGGTTAATAAGAAAAGGAGAATAGTTGCTGGAGAAATGGTGATGCAGCAATGAAACTCAGTCTGAGCACTTCATCAAGTTGCTTTTCATAAGAGCTTCTCTGAGACACTTGTATGCTATAGCTCTGTTTTCTGTTTGATAAGGTTTTGGAAGCATAAACAATATATTTGGAAGCCTCTGCTTGACCAACCCTTTGTGACTAATGCTGTAACCCTAAAAGTATTGATTCCAAAGTAAGTCACCAATAGGGTGGTGAAAGTAGGGCATGTGCCCTGGACACCAGTGCTGTGGGCCCACAAAAAAAAAAGCCATGCATATAGGGATGGGCATAGGGCTAAGAAGGTAGGGGTGCAACTTCCATGCTTGCCCTAGGCGCTGTTTATATTAGATATATCACTGAAGTCCCCTTGATTTCTGGGATCTGATTTCATGTTGGTGAGCTTTAGGATTGTGTCACTGCAACGATAGCACTACTAGAGACCCCTTCATCTTGGGGATTAGACAGAAGACTACTTAGAAGAGCTTAGAAGATTTACTTTTCTGGACTGTAACTATGAGTCCTCCAGTGGTGAGGCTGATTGGAGGATTCTGCATTTTACAATCCTCTCCCTCAAAAGAATGTTTCCAAGTTTTGTTTCTGAGGCCACAGTTTTTCTGTAGCGATATTACAACAGTGGCATTTCCTCCCTATATGTATTCACCTGAAGTTATCATTGTTGGTTTCTAGTCACTTAGATCTACCCTGTTTGTGTGTGCTTTTAAGAACAGTTAATACTGATATGCATTTTAATTGTTGAACTTTGTTTTTTATGACTTTCAAACTGTGGTGCTGGTGTGCAGCATTGCTAGTACTTTATATTGTTTAAATGTACTTGTAAGCCAACTGGAGAACCAAAATATTTTAAGAGTGAAGGGAAGACATCTTTAACATAAACCAGATTATAAGGATATTTGTGCAGAAAAAACTTCCATTGAGCCACTTGGGACTTACGCCCAAGTGAATATTCTTTGTAGTACTAGTTTATTAATGCTTAGACCATAGACCATTTGCATATATAGTAAATAACAAATCAATAAATACAGTATCAAAATGCAACAGTCTAAAAAAATACAACATAAAATAAATAGCATAGAGTATAAATCTTGCATATTATAAAAACAGACATACAGCACAATTAAAATACATTAAATATAAATAACAGATACAAACTTAGAGAAGAGCATCTCCAGAGCAAGCAGCTACAATAACAGTAATAAATCTTGCCCTGATTTTCATTGCTGCCAGGGCAAAATGAAAAACCCTTGTGCGTTACCATAGATATCCAGTACAAGAGGTAGAAAACCTTTTCAGAAACTGTATTTGCACTTATCAAGACAGAATATCCCAAAAATTTAGTTCTTGGTTCAGAGTATAGTGAACAGTATAACAAGTATTGAGGCAAATCCTCAATTTCTGGGGCCCCACAAATGCATAAACGAAGGGCCAAAGGAATGCAAAAATATCTGCCATCAGTCATAGCTGTAGGCATAGTTTGAAAGCAGAGGGCTGTAAAAGCTTGCTGAAGTTTTGGGTATGTAAGCTTTGACCAGTAAACAGCCCTTTGATGGTCAAATTGATAAAATCTATACCATTTTGAAAATTAAAGTTTTTAATGGCCTGTCTGTTCAGTTGAGCACTGTGGTCAAAAAAAATATTCACAAGTTTCTCTTTTGAATTCAAGATAGGAAAATTGTCAAGTAGAGTAGGGTACAATTCAAGCAACTTGTAATATCTTGAACTCCAAACTTTGCAGTCTGATAGCTGTTCAATACATAATTTAGAGAAAACCCTGACAGAAGAGTTTTTCACAATTCTCCAGTAGTTAAATAAAATAAAATAAAATAAAATAAATGCGAGATTTAATGGGAGGCAAACCAACCTCTGGTCAAACCAAAGCTGCAGAACTGTCAGGTCGAAGTATTAATAGTTTCTTGAGAAATGTATTTTGAAGGGCTTCCAATTTAACATTAACAGAGAGCCATCCATCCCCAGACAGCAGCACCATACAGAATCTGGGCAATGACTTTGCTCTGAAAATTTTTTAGGGCTGGAACAACCAGGGGGCCCCTTGCAGTGTTGTAAAATCTAAGGATTGCTCCAATAGATCTCAGTGCTGCTGCTCTAACAGCTTCAATATGGGATTTCCAGGAAGGAGTTTCTGTAAAATGGATGCTGAGGTTCTTAAACTCCGACATTGGGCAGTCTGATGACCATTGATAGATCATGAAAGTGAGAGTGTCTTTTTCCAAATACCATCACCTTTGTTTTAGTATAAATATTGTTCAGCATTAATATTCTTTGGGTTATATTTACAATGGGCTTCCTGTTACTAAATTCCAGAGTTACTTGGAATTGCAGTAGGTCCATGGTATTTGTGAGGGATTGGTGCCGGGACCCTGGCAAATATCTAAAATTGTACATATTCAAGTCCCTATGAAGACATGACTTGGGGCAGCAGCAGTCACTGCTGCCATATCCTTACTGAAGCCCCAGAGTGGGAGTGGCTCTCCAATGAAGCTGCTCCCTGCCCTGCAATTGCCAGCAGGAGTGGCAGTTCCAATGCTGGTTGCTCACTTGGGAGCAACCAGGATTGGGAAGTAAGCCCTCAACCATCCCAGGGCGGGTAGCAGTTCCCTGCCCTCGGATGATTGAAGGTTCTGAGAACAGGGTGGGAGTAACAGCGGCAAAAAGCGTGACTGCTCTCCACCCTGGCATTGTTCATGGCTTTGTTGCTGATCTTGGTTGTGAGTGAGCAAGTGATTTTTGAGGTGAGAGAGCTGTTGAGGCAAGAGATTAGCAAGCTTTCTCCCTGATGTCCCACCTCCAGGGAGCATGTGAGATAACTGCTTTGCAGGCTGCCCAGGATTTGCCTAGTGCTTGCATCTTGCCACCGCCTCATCTATGCCCTGAGACTGCTTCTGCAGTGCATGGCCAGTACTGCATAGTGATTTAAATTTTAAAATATACTTCCCTTTTCATCTCACCTAAAGTTGAATTTGCATATGCTGAGCTCATGGATAATGAAATCTGCACTAGATTACTAGTTAACTAGATTCCAAAAGTTCCACTCCTGTTTGTTGATACTGTGCTGGATTCTTCCATTGTTAACCACATTGTCTTTGTTTTGACATCATTTCCTTCCTTCATTGGTGTTCATTCAATCCGTTGCATTATCTCTTGTACAGCTGGGGAACCTTTGGCCTTTCGGGGTTTTTAGGTAGTTCCCATGATCCCTTCCCATTGGCCATGCTGGGTAGTGTGTATGAGAGCTCTGTGTCAGAGGTCTAGAGGGCCAAAGATTCTCCATCTCTGATGAAGAGTGAGTGAGAACACTTGCATGTTAGTGGGGCAAGTTTGTAAACTGACAGAAGTGCTATTTCTTTCTCTCATAAAGAGGAGTGGTTGTGATGTTCTTGGTTACTGTGTCAAATCTTTTCTTTACAACTGCACTGGCTATCCTTTGTTCTTGTCCTTATTAAAGAAAATAAATGTAAAATTGGAAAGCCAGAGTGATGTAATAGTTTGAGTGCTGAACTAGGACACTGGGAGACTGGAGTTTTAATCCTCATTCAGCTATCGAAACCTACTGGTTGACCTTGGGCAAGTCACCTTCTCTCAACCTCAGAGGAAGGCAAGGGAAAACTCTATGAACAAATTTTGTCAACATAATCCTGTGATAGGTTCACCTTACGGTCACCATAAATCAGAAATGACTTGAAGTCACAAAACAACTGTAAAATTAATAAATCTACCACTGCCCCACACCAGGAACGCTAACAAGACTTCAGTTTCAGAAATGCTTAGTGGAAAAGTGGGGAAATTTTTTGTCAATTTCATGTTTGTTCCAGTACATATTATTGTTTTCCTGTACGTGGTTCCAGTATAGATTACTGTGCACTCTAGAGAAGATGCATACAGAAGGCAAAATTGGTAAGGTATGTCCAGAGGAAGCTGATGAAACCAAGTAAGTTTTCAGGAAGATTCTCTAGATCATTGCTGGAGAGATGGGTGTGTTTTGTAAATTTACTTGCTGCTTTGTTTTTAAACAGTGGTTGCAGGACATGCAATAGGGTTGGTTGCTTTCCTCATATTTAGAAAGACCTAAAGAAGGCACAGTTGTCACTGGCACTGGACTAGTGACTGGAATGATGCCAGTATAGCATTAGTACAAAAAAAAAAAAGTTTTGTGTTGTAAAAGCTTTTGCTGTTTTAGCATACTGTACCGATCACTGCCTTCTCTATGGTGTGTATGTACTTATTTGGTAGTCGATTAATGGATTTTGAAATCGCTTCTTATCATACTTAAGCCAGTCCTTTTCCTGGCAACATGTTTACCATTCATCAAATAATAGTAAGAGGACTGTGTGTGCTATTTATGATTGTATTTATATTTATATCACAACTTTCCACTACAAATAATACTCAAGACAGCTAATGACATCACTGGAAAGAAGTTAACAATGAAGCCATTAAACTTGTTACTAAAACAAATCAGGCAATAAAACAATTAAAAAAACATAAAAACAATTTAAAAATTCAGTTTGAAGACATTTGCCTTCACATCAGTAGGAGTTAATCACAACTCTGATAAAGAGTGCATTCCATAAATTGGGAGAAACACAAGAGAGACCTTCCAGACATGTCTTCAATCACCTGTTAACTTGTAGTGACCCCATGAATTTCACAGAGTTTTCTTAGACAAGGAATACGCAGAGGTGGTTCAATTTCTTCCTCTGAAATACAGCCTGCTATTGGAAAATGAGAGAGATTTTGGGGATCTCTCAACATAACAGAGCAATTAGCACACTAAGCAGAAGTTTGAACAGTTTACCAGCCCCCCTTATTGCCCCTCACACACTTAAGTGTAGCTGAGAAGTAAATAAAATCTCAGTTTTGTTTTAAAAAGTATATGGTAGTAGTTTACTCACAGATTCTGGTGCATAATCTACACAGGTTCATGTTCTTGATGAAAATTAGAAAGAAGTTTAAAAACTACATGGTTTCATTGGAGCATCTCCTCTGGAGAGCTCCTGGCTACATGCTTGAAGGCAGGTAGGCAAAAGAAGAAAGAGAAGGAAACAGAGAGACAAAGACCCAAAGAACAAAGGATGCTTATGTGCTAGAGGAAGAGAGTGGTTGTGAACAAACAATCAGGAAGTAATCTTTGGTTTTGTGCCTAAACTTACAGAGTGATCACGCAACTAACTAGCAGTGAATTCAGATCATGCAAAGGTTGCTGTTCCCAACATGTATAGTAACTGGTATTCATTGACAGTCTCCGATCAAAGTACTAGCATGGCTAAGCCCTGCTTATCTTCCAAGATCAGGCAGCAGTTAGTATTTTTGGGGTATTTGGGCCCTTCATAATAATATTATTGTACTTATATCCAACCTTCCTTCTGTACAAGTGAAGGTAGTGTGAATCTCATTTTTCAGGTAATCTTCTGTCTAGGTCAGAGGTTTCCAAACTGTGTGTCATGACACATTAGCGTATTGCCTGCAGTGTGTAAATGTGTCATGCGAACCTAACGGGTGGAGGGGCTGCCTCTCCTCCCACCACGGCAGACCAGGCCTAGGTGAAGGTGCTGCCTCTGCTGCTGCCCTGGGCTGATGAAGACCCTGGTGAGGGTGACGGTGGGCCAGTTCCGGATGGAACTGAATTACACTGAATTACTGTGTTGCAAAATGATGCATGTCTAAAATCTGTGTCACCAACATGAAAAGTTTGGAAAGCTCTGGTTTAGGTGCTAGTTAGATCTAAGCAGGTTAGTTTCAGAAAAATTGATGTCATTTGAGACCATTGCTTGGGATGCGCAATATTTTGCAGATATGGAAGTTTAATAGTTCAGAAGGGTTTTCTTTCAAACTGAGTGGTAGGCAATCTGAAACCCTGTAAATGATTTGAACAGTAACTCCAAAAAGTCCAGATACCATGCTCAATGGTCAGGGCTTCTGGTCCAAAACCTCTGGAAGGCACTGGCTTGCCTGCCTCTGCAAAGTGATGCCTGGCAATTTTACTGACTACGTTTATGTCTGCCTTTGGTAAACTTTCTTTATGCATATACTTTAAGTAAGCAGCGTGGTGTGAGGAAGTGTCAAATTTCAGCCTTGCTGAAAGTCTTGCTACAAATGTTCCCATGTTTCTGTGGAGAATAAATGGTTCAGATCCAGCAGTTAGGCATTATTCTTTGATGAATATTGTAGATCTTTACCTCTGCCTGCACACAAGGTACTTAGAAGCAAAGAACAAATAGTAGCTTGTTAATCATAATGATAAAACAGATGGTATTATTGTGCTGCTGGAAGAAACGATGGCTATCATTGATCTTCTGCTGATGAAGGATTTGTTTAGTTTGCTACTGTTGCCTATACTCCCTTAAGCTCATACGCTTTGTAGTTAGGCAGGAATTTTCACTTGCAACTTTTGCCAGGCTAGGGTTTGTTGGTAAAATTTCATTTAATCTTAAAATCAGGGACTATCATATCCATGAGTTTTCCTGAACTGATCTGATTGGTTCAGAGGACAGATCTGTGGGAAACACAGGGTAGGATTACAAATGGAAGATGAAAATCTATAAAATTCCATGAATAAGGCAGGGTGGCTCTGCAGTAAAAAAAGCTAGGCTGGAAGCACTAGTTGTGTGACTGAGTGTAAAGAACCCGCACAGCCCTGTCAGGTCTTCATGGGATAAAGCAATACAGATAGCCCTCTACTCTCGTGAGGGTTAGGGGCCCAAGACCCCCGTGAAAGTTGGAAAACCAGAGATAAAAATCGGGAACTCTACGTCCTCCAGTGTGATTCTGTGGTCAATTTCCATCAGAAGTGTGCCATAGAATCATACTGGAGGACTTAGAAATGCCTAGAGAAGTTTTCTCTGAAGGAATTTCTAAGTTCTCCAGCACAACTCTGTTGTCCACTTCTGGTAGAAGTAGACCACAGAATTGCACTGGAGGACCTAGACATTTCTAGAGAGAATGTATTTTTCCCCTCATGGAAGGGACAAATAAAGAAAGAATTATACAATAAATAACATAAAATAACCCACGAAAAATCAAATCCGTGAGTGCTGAATCTATGAAAGTGGAGGACCAATTGTATAAGGTATTTCCAGGCGGGTGGGTCTTTTTTCATTAACAGTTAGAAGGCGGTTGTTCTGTCTTCTTTCTTAGCAGATTTTCCCCAATAAGAAAAAATAAAAAAAATGAAGGGTATACATTGGAAACCAAACAAATTTAAATGCATTGCCCTTCGGTGCGGGTGGAAAGGCACTTATAGCATTGTCATAAGTTCATCTACCTTCTGCCCCATGAGAACCTTTTTCTGTGAAGAGCCACATTTCCTTGGCATATTGTGCCAACCCTTCTTGTCTTTCTCCTACTTCTTTTTCTCTCCCTGCCTCCCAAATAGTAGGCTTCAGCAGGATGGACTGATTCTTCTTCCCATAGGTCCGAACTAATAGTTTGCCAAACGCTTTTGAATTTAGTCTGGGGCTTGCATGCAATTTGTCTACCACATGCAGCCTTTAGTGGGGCAGATAACTCACCCTTGCTCTAGATAATTGGCCTATAGGCATTGTTCAGACAGCCTTGGCACTTGATGCTTTTATATTACTTTCCTCAAATACCTCAATGGATGCAATATCTAATGCATCCTCGCATATTTGTACTAGTTGCAAATCTGTCAGCAAGTTGGGTAACCGTGACATTCCTTTCCCTTGTATGGTTTTAGGGAAATGGAAACACCTGGTTTTCTAGGCAGCCAAGAAAATGTTCAAAAGCCCAAACTACCATCAGATTATGGAAGGAAACAATCACAGTCAACCCTCCACATTTGTGGTTTAACTTTCATGGATGGGATTATAGTTCGTCCTTCATATCCATAGATTGAATCAGTAGGAGTATGGTGTCTATTCTGCTTTGGTTAGACCTCATCTGGAGTACTGTGTCCGCTTCTGGGCACCTCATTTCAAGAAGGATATTGACAAGCTGGAACATGTCCAGAGGAGGATGGCCAAAATGGTGAAGGGTCTGGAAGCCATGCCCTATGAGGAGCAGCTTAGAGAGCTGGGTATGTTTAATCTGCAGAAGAGAAGGTTAAGAGGGGACACGATAGCCATGTTTAAATGTTTGAAGGGATGTCATGTCGAGAAGGGAGCAGGCTTGTTTTCCGCTGCTCCAGAGACTAGGACAAGGAGCAATGGATTCAAACTACAGGAAGAGAGATTCCACTTAAACCTCAGGAAGAACTTCCTGACAGTCAGAGCTTTTCGGCAGTGGAATATGCTGCCTCGGAGTGTGGTGGAGTCTCCTTCTTTGGAGGATTTTAGCAGAGGCTGAATGGCCATTTGTTGGGAGTGCTTTCATGTGTGTTCCTGCATGGCAGGGGGTTGGACTGGATGGCCATTGTGGTCTCTTCCAACTCTGTGATTCTATGATTCTAATGATCTATGGATTCAACCAACCAAGGCTTAAAAATATTGGGGGGAAAATCCAAAAAGCAAAATTTGATTATGCCGTTAGGTGTACACACACACACACACACACATTTACTGCACCATTCTACGTAATGGGACTTGAGAATCCCTGAATTTTGGTATCCAGGGTCTGCCCTGGAACCAAACCCTATCAGATGCCATGGGCCCATTGTATTTGCGCCCACCTGCCTTGCGTTCTTTTTTTGAGGAAACCTTCCCTCTTGGCAGCTCTGATTGGGCTGTACAGCCTTTAAAAACTGGCTGCTGGTTGTCTTTGTCTTCCTCCACCAGCTGCTACCTGGCCAGCTAAGTACAGCTTACAGCCCAGTTTCTAAGCACTACAAACCTTCTCCCACTGCCCCCCCACAGACCCAAGGAAGGAGATGAGCAAGAGAGAAATGTAGGACCACTATGCCAACTCTTTCCTTCCCTTTCTCTGAGCTAGTATGGACCCTAGATGCCTGTTCTCCCCACCATGCCTTGCCCCTCTTCAAATTCTCTCTCTCTCTCTCTCTCTCTCTCCTCCACACACACACGCACATTCTGATATTTGTGATTTTTCAACTTCTGCTGGGCTCCTGTGCTCCTAACCCTAGTAAATGTGGAGGGCTGACCATATTCACAAACAAATGTATTGATGCCAGTTCAGATTTGCCCTTGAGTGCTGTTTACCTCCTAGACAGATGAAATTGTCTTTTCTCAAAATGTGAAGTGTCATCTCTGGGGAAGTCTGCTTCACTTTCTGTTTCCACCAGTTTAATAAACCTAACAGATTTAAGTGTGAGGTGTGTGGGGGTGGGAAAGCGTCAGATAAATGGCAAGAGAAACACAAGAAAGATCAGAGTGAAAATACAGTATGAAGTGTTTATCAGTGACAGCTGTGACGGCTTTGAAAATACTTAACAAGCTGGAAGAGACTCAGTAGGTTCGCTGTCTATTTCTTGATATAACAGTGCTGCAGCTATGCAAACTTTGATCTATGGCACCTGCTGCTAAACATTTTAATTGCACTTCTGCAAAGAAAATAAGTGCAATAGTTTGGCCTGGTAGGGGCTGCCTTGCTTAGGACTTTCTTAGAATTCCTATACCTTCAGGTACTCATAACAGGCTGTTATCCTTGGTGAGGGGGGACAATTTCCCATGGCTAGTCCCTGAATGTAAGCACCAGTAGTTATTTATAGCCTTAGAATAAGATCTTTTTGTTTTTCATGTTCCAGACCACAAGAGGTAGCCAGATTCAATTGTCATTATTTTGTTATGAGCTCTGCAGCATTTTGCCTTGTATAAAAATGCCAGGCCTGAAGGAAACCTTCTAGGCCAGTGATGTGTTTTGGTTTGTTATTCTTAAGAAAATAAAGGCCAGATGTGCCATGATGAAATGTCTTCCATTTTCCACAAACAAAAATGAAATGAAATAAAATAAAATAAAATGAGGTGAACATTTGGAGTACGCAGAAGTAAGTTGAAGCAATCACTGGTATAAGCCACTTACAATTTAATTTACAGAAATTTAGGAAGCATACATCTACTTGTTGGGTGTATCATCAAAGAGCCTTCATATCACTGTGGAAATCATTATTCATTATAACAGTTAAAGTTGAACGAGAAGGGTGGGTAAACAAAATGTAATATATAGAACTATTCTGTTACAACAAATAAATAAATAAAAATAAAAGTACTATATGTCCTCCACAGAGCTCAAGCAAGGCTCCCAGCTTTCACAGGCACCTCTGTGTACCTTGTGGGATGTGGAGTACAGCAGGAGATGAGTTCCTTTTTGGGAATCATAATGTCTTGATTTCTCTAGGATTGGGTTTATTTCCCCTGATATGATCAACAAGTTTCACAGAAACATGAAATCACAGAATAATAGAATTGTAAAAGACCACAGGGGTCCATCCAGTCCAATCCCCTGCTATGCAGGAACACACATCAAAGCACTCCTAACAGATGGCCACTCAGCCTCTGTTTAAAAACCTCCAAAAAATAAGACTCCACCACACTTTGAGGCAGCATATTCCACTGCTGGACAGCTCTGACCATCAGGAAGTTCTTCCTGAGGTTTAGGTGAAATTGCTTTTCCTGTAGTTTGAATCCATTGCTCCTTGTCCTAGTCTTGAGCAGTGGAAAGCAAGCCTGTTCTCTTTTTTGATATGACATCTTTTCAAATATTTAAACATGGCTATCATGTCCCCTCTTAATCTTCTCTTCTGCAGACTAAACATACCCAACTCAGCTGCTCCTCATAGGGTATGGCCTCCAGATCCTTCACCATTTTGGTCACCCTCCCCTGGACGCAGCTTCTCAATATCCTTCTTGAAATGATGTATCCAGAACTGGACACGGTATTCCAAATGAGGTCTGACCAAAACAGAATAGAGTGGTACTATTACTTTCTTCAATCTAGACACCATACTCTATCGATGCAACCAAGAGTTATGTTGGCTTTCTTGGCTACCACATCACACTGCTGACTCATTTTCAGCTTGTGGTTGACCAAGACTCCTGGATCCCTTTTGTGGTACAGTTTTCAAGCCGGATATTACCCATCCTATATCTGTGCATTTCATTCTTCCTTTCTAAGTGTAGTACCCTACATTTCTCTCTGTTAAATTTCAGTTTGTTAGCTTTGGCCCAGCTCTCCAATATGTTCTGAGCATTTTGAATTTTGATCCTGTCCCCTGGGGTATAGCACCCCCTCCAATCATCTGCAGATTTGATCAGCATGCCCTCTACTCCTTCATCCAAGTCATTGATAAAGACGGGGAGCGACAATAAGTATTGTGTCGGCAAAGGGAGATATGGTGATAGCAGGGTGAAGTGTCGTTACAGGGGAAGGAGAGATAGATGTTTAATACCTATCTCACCTTCCGTTCACCCTGCTACCCCAAGGTGTCTGGAGAGCGAACCAAACCACCCACAGAACCTTTCCTTGCTCCTGTGCAATGCCAGGTCAATGAAAAAGAAAACTCATATCATCCATGACCTTTTAAAGGATGAAGAAGGTGACCTGGCATGCTTTACAGAGACCTGGCTGGAAGATGATAGTGGTACAACTTGGGTCCAGGCCTTGCCAGCCGGATACTCTGTCAGTGAGCAGGTAAGGGGAAGTGGGCGGGGGGGCAGAGTAGCCTTGGTTTACAAAGACAATCTTATACTGACCAGGATACCTGTCTGGAAAACAGACCACTTCGAGTGTATATACCTGAGCCTGAAGGCAAGGGATAGTCTAGGGATTCTGTTAGTGTACCGACCACCCCGCTGCCTATCAGACTCCCTGGCCGAGTTGACAGAGCTGGTGTCGGAGTTGGTGTCGCCCAGATTTCTGGTTCTGAGCGACTTCAATATCCCATTTGAGACCGGTTTGAGAGGTGCGGCTCGGGAGTTCATGGCATCCATGACAAACATGGGTCTATCTCAATTAGTCTCTGGGCCAACACATTGTACAGGTCATACCCTCGATGCGGTCTTCAGTACGGAACAGGCACAGCCATGGGTGGAGATAGTAAATGCTATCACCTTGTCATGGACGGATCATTTCCTGGTCAGGGTTAGACTTATGGCTGCTATCCGCCCCTGCAGGGGTGGTGGACCTATTAGTATGGTTCGCCCTCGAAGGTTAATGGAACCTATTGGATTCCAGAAAGCCCTGGAGGGTTTTATGGTTGATATCACCAGTGATCCTGTTAAAGCCCTAGTTAATACCTGGAATTGTGATCTTACTAGGGTTATAGACACGGTTGCTCCCAAGCGTCCTTTCTGGCCTGCTTCAAACCGTAATCCTTGGTATACAGTAGAACTCAGGAATATGAAGCAGGTCGGACAACAACTAGACCGCAACTGGCAGAAATCTCAACTCTTATCTGACAGGACACGCTATAGAGAATTCCTTCATTCCTATGGAGTGGCAATAGATGCAGCAAAGAAGACTTTCCTCTCTGCACGTATTGCATCTGCGACTTCTTGTCCAGCAGAGCTGTTCAGGGTGGTAAGGGATCTGACTCAGCTACCCACTCCCCTGAACTCGCTGTTAGAACTTAGTGTAGCTTGCTGTGATGCTTTGAATAATCATTTCGCAGATAAAATCTCTCACATAAGAGCCGACTTGGATGCCGGTGTTACAGCAGAGGTTACAAATGGAGTGTCCGGCGACTCTGTGAACAGGATTTTACTGGATCAGTTTCAGTCAGTGAGTACCGAGGACGTAGACAAGCTCCTTGGAAATATAAGAAAGACAACTTGCCCTCTTGATCTCTGCCCTTCATGGTTGGTTGTCCAGGGAGGAGTGGCAATTGAGACCCATTTAAGATACATTATTAATGCATCCCTCAGGGCGGGCAATTTTCCAGCTTGTTTAAAAGAAGCAATTATACAGCCGCTTCTAAAAAAAAGCCCTCCCTAGATCCCCTGGATATGAATAATTATAGACCAGTCTCCCATCTCCCATTTTTAAGCAAGGTGATCGAGAGGGCTGTTGGTCTTCAGCTCCAAGCTGTCTTGGATGAAACAGATTATCTAGATCCATTTCAAACTGGCTTCAGGGCAGGATATGGAGTCGAGACTGCCATGGTCGCCTTAGTGGATGATCTTCGCCTAGGTATCAACAGGGGAAGCGTGACCCTGCTGGTACTCTTGGACCTCTCAGCGGCTTTTGATACCATAAACCATGGTATCCTTCTGGAACGCCAGAGAGGGCTTGGGATTGGGGGCACTGCACTTAAGTGGTTCCGGTCCTATCTCTCAGGTAGATACAAGATGGTGATGCTTGGAGACAGCTGCTTCTCAAAAAAGGAGCTTAAATCTGGTGTCCCTCAGGGCACTGTCCTGTCCCCAATGCTATTTAACATCTACATGAAACTGCTGGGAGAGATCATCAGGAGGCATGGAGCAAGGTGCTATCAGTATGCTGATGACACCCAGATATATCTCTCCATGCCTCGGATAATAGCATCAACTAAGCGTGGCATCTTGCCTCTGAACGAATGTCTTGAAGTAGTAATGGACTGGATGAGGAAAAACAGACTGAAACTGAATCCAGATAAGACGGAGGTACTCGCTGTTAAGGGCCCTAGCCCAGGTATGGAGGCTTGTCAACCTGTTCTAGACGGGGTTACACTTCCCCTGAAAGACTGTGTCCATAGCTTGGAGGTGCTCATGGACTCGCCACTTCAGCTGACAGCTCAAATAGATGCGGTGGCCAGGAGTGCCTGCTATCAGCTTCGGCTGATACGCCAGCTGCACCCCTTCCTGGAGCTGGAACACCTAAAAACAGTGGTGCATGTGCTGGTAACTTCACGGCTTGACTTCTGCAATGCGCTCTACATAGGGCTACCCATGTGCTGAGTCCGGAAACTTCAATTAGTTCAGAATATGGCAGCCAGGTTGGTCACTGGTAGACCTAAAACTGACCACATGACACCAATTCTGAAGTCGTTACATTGGCTGCCTATTAGTTTCCGGGCACAGTACAATGTGTTGGTTATTACCTTTAAAGCCCTTTATGGCTTGGGGCCAGCCTACCTGCGGGATCGCCTTCTCCCATATAATCCGCCCCACACACTAAGGTCCTCTGGGGGGAATTTACTGCAGCCAGTCAGAACTAGGTTGGTTACGGTTACCCAGAGGACCTTTTCTTCTATCACTCCCAAGTTATGGAATGGCCTGCCGCAGGAGACCCAGCATATTACCAATCTTGACTGCTTTAAAAAAGCAGTCAAGACTGCTCTCTTCCGACAGGCCTTCCCAGACTAGTACTCCACCGCCTCCCACCAATTGTCTTGCTGTTCTTTTAATAGTCAGTTGATTGTTCGTAATTGTTAATTGTTGTGTGTTTTAGGGGGTTGGTTTTAGATGGGTTGGTGGGTGGGGAGGATTGGGTATGTTTTTAATGTTTTTAATGTATTTAATGTATTATTGTTGTTCACTGCCTCGATTCATGGGGAGAGGCGGGAAACAAATAAATTTTATTATTATTATTATTATTATTATTATTATTATTATTATTATTATTTTGAATAGCACTGGGCCCAGGACAGAATCCTGTGGCATCCCACTACTCACTTCTGACCAAGATGAAAAGCAGCAATTGGCGAACCCTTTAGGTTTAGTCAGTCAACCAATTACAAATTCACCTAACACCTGTCTAGCCCACATTTTACTAGTTTCTTTGCAAGACTATTACGGGGAACTTTGTCAAAGCCTTACTGAAGTCAAGAAATGCTATATCCACAGCATCCCCTTCATCTATTAAGCTCGTAACTGTATCATAAAAAGAGATAAGATTAGTCTGGCATGACTTGTTTATGAGAAACCCATGTTAACTTTTAGTAATCACAGCATTGCTTTCTTTTTTTTATTTTATATTTTTAATAAAATTTACATCAATTAAAATTGCAATTTCTTCCTTTTTTATGTACATATTCCTGTTCTTCCTTTGCTCTCCCCCCCAACATTCCATTTTAAATGAGCTTCCCCAAAATTACACCTCAACCTTAGCATTTTCCATATCCATTTCCCAGAAATATTCTTTTCTATTCACTATACTTATTAGTAATCATTACTAAAAGTAGTTTTGTTTTATTATATACCATTATTTTGATTTCTTATATTGTCTTTGATCTATATGATTCCTTTTTTTTATCGCTTTATCTATTTTATCCCTTTTTCTATCTTTTCTTTATCCAGTCTAATATCAGTTTCCATTCTCTTTTAGTTTGCTGAATCATCTTATCCTTTAACAAACATGCTAATTTATCTGTTTTGATCATCTCAATGATCTTAACTTTCCATTCCTCCATGGATGGAATTATTCCACTCTTCCAATGTTGTGCAATACACAGTCTGCTGCCGTGATCATATAACAAGATCTTTTTGTGTTTCTTTAGTTCTTTACTATCAAAAATCATATTCAGTAAATATAGTTCAGGTGACATTTTAAATTTTATCTCTAATATTTCTTTAATATAATTATGTATCATTTGCTAGAACATGTTTAGTTGCTTACATGTCCACCACATGTGATAATATGTTCTTGTTTCATTATTAAATTTCCAGCACTTTCCACTTCCCACTTGCAATATCTTTTTCGTTTTCAGTGCTGTCATATATCACTTATAAAGTATTTTGAAATAATTTTCTCTCAAGTTCACACTGGGAGTGAATTTTATATCTTCCTTCCATGTTGTAGTCCATTTCTAGATTTCTATCTGGTGTCCTATGTTCTGTGCCCATTTTATTGTCTCTTTAATTGTTGCTTGTTCTAAATCTTGTTCAAGAAGTAATTTATATACTTTGGAGATTGCTTTAGATTGATTGTCTGTTAAGATCTTGCCCAACTCATTTTTACTGGTTTCAAAACCTAATAGATTTTTATCCATATTAAATCTTTCTCTGATTTGTCTTTCCAGTTCTTCCACAAATAGAACTAAGTCATCTGCGAATGCCTTAAGTTTGATTTCTCCATTTTTCTTTTCATCCCACGTAGTTGTTCATCTCCTCTAATTTTCTTACATAATACTTCTAGTGTCATAATAAATAATAGTGGTGAGAGAGGCCAGCCTTGTCATACTCTTTTGGAAACATCAAATTGGTTGATTTTTTCTCCATGTATAATCAATTGCACTTTTTGTTCTTTATAGATTATTTCTATCCATTGTTTAAAGTTTCTTCCCATCTTGTATTCTTCCATCACGTCTTTCATAAATTCCCAGGAAATATTATTGAATGTCTTTTCTGTATTGAGAAACACTAAGTCAAATTTCTTACTGGGTTTTCTTATATAATACTCAATACTATTCAGAACAGTTCTCACATTATTTCTTATATTTCTGTCTGGGAGAAATCCAGCCTGATCTTCATGTATGCTGTCCTGGAGTATCTTCTTTAATCTTCTAGCCAATACTGAAGCGAAGATTTTATAATCAATGTTCAACAATGATATTGGTCTGTAGTTGTGTACATCTTTGGGATCTTTGCCTTCTTTTAATATAAGAGTAATGTTGGATTCCCCCCATGTTCCAGGTCTTCTGTTTCCATTTATTCCTCTAATCGTGGTATGCAGTGGTTTAATCAGCTCTTCACTAAGTTGTTTATAATAAAAATGTGTGAAGCTATCCGGTCCTGGGGCTTTTCCTGTTTTCACCTTGTTCAATGCTTCTGCAACTTCATTCAGTGTAATTGGGGCGTTCAACAGGTTTCGTTTTCCAGACGATATTTTAGGAATCCTCTGTTTTTCCAAAAATTCTTTTCTTAGCTGAGGTTCTCTTTTTGAAATTTCTTTTCTCCTAACTAAATTACTATAGTATTTTTCAAAAGCTTGTTTGATTTTTTCTTGTCTTGTGAAGGTCTTTTCCCCTTGTTTTATTTCAAGTATGACGTTTCTTTTTTTCTTTTTCAATTTATAGCCTTTTCCCCCAATCTTTTTCAATCCAGCCTTGTTAGCCTGATCAAAATGAAACTGTTTAAGATATTTCAACTTCCTTTCAATTTCTTCCATTGCTAATTGTGAGATCTCCTTTTGAAGTATCTTGATTTTCAAATTAACTCTTTTATCATTCAGGTTCCTTTTTAATTCATCTTCTTTCTCTTTTAACTCATTGGCCAGTTTCTGATAGGACTCCCTCTTTTTCTTGTTTTTTTTTTTTTTGTTGTTGTTGAATTAAAAAACCCCTCATCACTGCTTTAGAGGTGTTCCATATTGTACTCATGTTCATCCCAACTGTCATATTTTCCTTAAAGAATAACTTTAAAGTTTCTTTGGCCTTTCTCATTATCTCTTCATCTTTCAATAAATTATCATTCAGGCACCAGGAATATTGTTTTTTTGGTACTTTGAAGTCAAGTAGAACTGGGTGATGATCTGATAGTATTTTAATTAGTATTTCAGAATGTTTAATGTTTTTCAAAAGATGTTTTGAAATAAGTGTCAAATCAGTTCTAGTCCACGTTTGATGAAGTTCAGAAAAAAAGGTGAAGTCTTGGTCCTTTAATTGATTCTGTTGCCAGGCATCTATTAAAGATAGTTGTTACATTACTTCAAAGAAGGTGTCAGGTAATTTTCCTTGTGTTTTGATCTTGGTTTTCTTTGTCGTTTCTTTATCAGTCTTTGTATTCATCACTCCATTAAAGTCACCAACAAGAAGCACATTTTCATATTCAAATTTCTGTAGCTGTTCTGAGAGATTTTTTATAAAATTTTGACTTATTCCCATTGGGTGCATATAGTCCAACTAAGAGAGTTTTCGATCCCTTGTAGTATATTTCGATTCCTAATATTCTTCTTTCTGTGTCTTCAAAAATTTCTTTTGTGGGGATATTTCTCTGTACATGTATCACGATGCCTCTTTTCTTTTTGATGAAAAACATTTTCCCAGTTTCGCATTTCTTTAGTATTTTTTCTGATTTGATTTGATGTGGGTTTCTTGAATGCAAATAATCTCTGCTTTGTATCTTTCTAACTGGTGAAAAATTTGATGTCTTTTACATTGGGAGTTTATCCCATGGACATTCCAGGAAATTATTTTCATCTTAATTTAATTCCTTCTTTTCTGCCTGACTTATTTCAATCTAAATTTACTGGGTCTAATTCTTCT
>CAOLHI010005001.1:0-89129 GCA_948474755.1 Ctenosaura bakeri | reverse complement strand
GGGCCTTGAAAATCCTCAGAAGTACGACATCAGTAGATGTAGTGTTGATCATGACCATGCTGCTGAAAACAGCATTTATTTTTTGTTATGTCTTCTCCCCTTCCCATCCTGTTTAACAAGATTTTTTCCCCCCAAGAGAAGCACGTCTATTTCATAGGATTGAAATCACATGGTGGCCAAATGTCTTATTAGGGTTACTAGTGAACCCTTATTGAGTAGCTGTTTGGTATTGTCACCACACAATTTCCCTATCCCAGGGCTATCGTGAGGAGCAGGTATAATGGCCATACGTGCCTATACGCTTTGGGGGTGAGTGAGTAGAAGAGAACAGAAACCGAACCTCTTGCTTTGCTCCCTACCCCCATTTCCTTTTGTTTTTCCTCAAATGTCATTATACTTAAAGAGCATAGCACTTATGTTGACAACATGATTACAACACAACTATGCTGGCATAATTTGGAGGTTCCCCAGCTGGTGGAAATCTTATTTGAAAGCAGTTTCCAACAAAGTAGAGACAGGTCAATTATCTCAAACTCTTCTGGCTGATATGGAACTTAGGGGCATTGCTTTGCAGCGTTTCCAGTCTTTCTTGGATGAACCCAGAAGGAGGTGCTGACCAACTGCATGAAGCCAGTGGGAGAGCTCATCCAAAGCTTTGAGGTTGTGTGTCATCAATATGCTGATGATACCCAGCTCTATCTCTCCTTTACAACTGATGCCAAAGAGACTGTGGTAGGACTGAATCATTGTCTTGATGCAGTAAAGAACTGGATGTAGGCTTAATCTGGACAAGATGGAAGTGCTGTTGGTCAGTAGAAAACCATCCTGGAATTGGGATCACATCCTGTTCTGGATGGGGTTGCTCTCCCTCTGAAAGATCAGGTTTGTATCTTGGACTCAGCATTGTTCCTGGAAAACCAGGTTGCTGAAGTGGCCAGGAGCACCTTCAACCAGCTTCAGCTAGTGCGCCAGCTATGCCCTTTTTTAGGTAAGGCAGATTTGACCATAATAGTTCATGTAACTGTAATGCAATCTATATGGGGCTGTTATCAGGCCATAGACTCCCACACTTTGATATGGTTTAATCGATGAAATATCATCTAATTGGCAAGATATTGGCATTGATATAAAATGTACCCTGATGTGACTGTATGGCCAAGCTGGACAAATAGAAGACACTGGTTGAACATGTGCACTGCAAAATAGGTCAGAGATCCCCTCTAGGCATAGCCAGGTCATAGTCATGAAATCACCAGGTAACTCCAGAGATAATAGGCTTAAGCTAGCTGTAACAACTCTGCTGTTCAACAATAGTGACAGGGAAGTTCCCACCAAACTGCTGATTGTTTCAACCCTTTTCCCCACAGACATGTGAATCTCTCCATTCCCCACACCTGTCCAACCATTACAGAGCTATCACAACATCCATTGATCCTTTGTCATCTCACATTAAGCCTCGTCCACACTGTGAATTCCATTGTCTGCTTGGCCACAGGGCCATTCACACCCATGCCCTCCAGGTAGAAATTGGGTATAACTCCCCCCCCACTGGTTTTGAGCACTTAGACACAGTACTTCACTTGCTGGTGGCCACATTATCACTCTGATTTCCCAAAGAGTACTGTCCTTAGACGCAAGTCTAAGCCACATCACTGCTTCTTCTTTGCTGTGGCCAGCAGCCCAAAGAGTGCTGTTCCACATGGCATTCAATGTTTGAAATTTCTGTTTTGACTGTTTCAAAACTGGATTCTAGGATTGTTTTTAGACTGCTTTTAGGATTTTTAAAAGAATAGTTTAGTGTGTTTTAAAATGTTTTTATATTTGCATTGTTTTAGTTGATTTTATCTGTTCCTTACTTCAGGAACCCTTATGAACTGGGAGGAGACAAAGGAATGCCATAAATAAATAAATGAATATTTTCATAAATTAAAAATATTAATCCAAAATTTCAAAAAAAAAAAATCCTCAGGGCCTAAAAAGAAGATTGAATTTCCACTTGATAACATCTAAGGAAATTATATAGTAAGAACTGATTCATGAAATATCATGTCTTGGGGGCGAAAAGACTCATAAATTTATTATGCCTGTTTTTAAAGCTGGGATAGGAAATATGTGAGCCTTCAGTTGCTGCACTGGTGGGAATTACAGTCCCTCAAAACTGGCTATGCTGCTTGAGGCTGATGGGAGCTGCATTCTAACATCTGGAAACCCACTTGTTTCTCCATCTCTGTAGTAGAGCTGTGTGACAGTGTTGGTCAAGGTGAATGCCATATTCCAGCAGACAATGTGGATTTTATATTAGGTCCTCTTCAACTGGCAGTGCTCCACAAACCTGTGTGAACAAAATATACTGAATCTGTCTTCACTATTGTTGATCTAGTGTTATTATGACTCACAAAATATTAATTAAAAACTAAAAAACACAGAGTACATTTGGGTGAAAAAATGGTAAAAATGTGTTGTTCCACTCAGTGGGCAGGAATGTCCTCAGCTATTGCTTTGTTCATTTTCATAAAAACAGTAAAGTCATCAGGAACAGCACAGGAAGCTATGGCTGGAATCTCATAGTGTGTGGAAACATTTTCTAATATCACACACTGGGAAACAACAAGCTGTTTGTGAAGCCAGTAAGATTTACGTGAAGATTACAAAGACAGAGTACTCACTTTTTTTTAATAGTTGCACTTTCCATCTTTCCCAGATTTTCCATTTCCATCTGACTTAGTCATTGTTTGGTGTCCTTGGGGATACAGAGCGAAGAACAAAGACAAATAACCACATTGGGAAAGGGTTAGGAGACTGGGGTGTCTCACCAGTAAATAATAAAAGTCAACCTCTCCAACAGAGTGTATAAAACAGGTCTTACCCAAATTGGTGCCTTTCAGATATGGTGGAACACAGTCTCCATCATCCCCAGCTAGCATGACCATGCTGGGTGGGATGGTGGGAGATGTAGTCCAACATTTTTAAAGGGCTGAATAGGTTGGAGAAGCTTCTTTAAGGCCTGGTTTACATGTCACTAACCAGAACTGTAACTCTAATTGAAAACTGTATTTTAAAGTACTGTTTGTAGAGCTTTCCTTTTGTTTTGGCTATGCATTCACACAAGTATCATTGCCAAATTTATCACACATTTTCCAGTCAAAAACCCTTCATATATTTACAAATTGGCTGTTGAGAACCCCGTGCTTATATTGCCCTCCAGTTAGTACTGAAACACATCCACCCAAGTCTAGCATTCTCCTTTGACAAAGTATTAATCATCTTTGCTTTTTGCACATCTAGAAATCCTTCTTCCAGTTGCTACCAGAGGACTAAACCCAATTATTAATTTCAAGTACAGTAGAATCAACTTGTTCCCACTGAGTTTATGGAGATAATTTTAGTTGGGACTAACAATTGGATTTAGGCCTCAGTCTTTTTAGTTGTGTCTAACTGACTGTAACTGATCATAAGATTTTTGAACTCAAGAGAGATTCAAGTAGACTAGACAAGACTAGATTGTATTGCTCAGATTCTTCCTGGAGCTCCCACTTGATTCAGTAAACTCATCCTGGCCAACTCTTCCCACTAATGAAGAGTACCACACTTTCCCTTTCTTTGTTTTGGATTCAGTCTAATGCTAAGGACCTTCATTCCCTTCTGCCTTTGATGTGTTTTTGTTGATTGTTAGGAAGAAATGTAACCTTCACTTTCCTATTTCTTTTTTTCATGTCAGCGTCACATCATTCACCATTCCATCCTATTCTTTCTTCCTACAGTTCGGAGATATCAGTACGTGGCTGGTCTTCTCCTCATTTTTCTCAGAATGTTCCCTTCTCCTGTGATACAGCTGGCCCCCCACATTTGTGGGTTAGATATTCACACATCTGATTATTTGCAGATTACTGGGGGAGAAGGGGGTGGGATAGGAAGGGACAGAAAGAGAGAGGGAGGGTGTGCGTATTTGCTCAATTGTGCAGGTGCGAAGGGGATGGGATGGGAGGACAGTGTGCATGCATGTTCGCTCACTTGCATGGATGGAAGGAGAAAAAGGAATAGGATGGGACAGGAGGCGGGAGGGCACACACTCACTTTCACGGGTGGAAGGAGGATGGGACTGGTGTTCCCTTTTTCTCTCTTCCTGTTCCCTCCATCCCATCTCCTTCTCTCCTCTCACCCGCATGACTTAATGAGCAAGCAGGGGACCATATGCACACCTGGGCCCAGCCATCCCCCCCCCATAGATGCACTTTTAGGTGTGTGTGTGTTAAATACGGTTTGGTGGGCTCACAATATTCACATTTTCCCACTTTTGTGGGGTCCTGAACCCCTAACCCCTGCAAAAGTGTAGGGGCAATTGTGTGCATTCTGTAATTCTCCTTGCAGTTTGCCTTTTTAAAAACTTCCTCAACAAGCCCTCCTTTAACAGGGAAGGCCTGCTCTTGTCTTTGTTGATAAACACTGCTATTTTTGCACATATGCTTTTCTCTTCTAGGCCAAACTATACCATGAGATTTGTAATTTACAGTTATTTGGCACTTTTTTTCCCGTAGATTCAGGATTTGGGAAGTTCACAGAAAGTAATTTATGAGATTACCACTCATTTAAGACAAGAGTATTCAAACGTTAAAAGAATGCATATGTTTGAAGAATATAGTGTACTTGTTGAAGAAAGCAGGCTAACAAATAGAAGTAGGAATATTCACTTAGGCTGCAGTCCTGTAATACTTACCAGGCACTGAGTAAAGTCTGTTGAATTCAGTGAGGCATGTTGCTGTTGTGTGCCTTCAAGTCATTTCTTATTTATGGCAACCCTAAGGTGAACTTATCATGGGGTTTCTTCAAAAGATTTGTTCAGAGGGGGTTTGCCTTTGCCTTCCTCTAAGGCTAAGACATTATGACTTGCCCAAGATCATCAGTCCAGTGGGTTTCCATGGCTGAGTGGAGATTCAAACCATGGTCTCCAGCATCATGGACCGACACTTAAACCACTGCACCATATTGGCTATCTCAGCGATGCATATCTCTTGAGTACTCAGCATTTACTTATGCTGCTAGTGTGCATTATGTATCTTTGAACACACTTTAATAAAAGCACCTTTATGTCTAATCCATCATGTATTCATAATCCTATGGAAGAGAACTCGGGGCGAGGGCATGCCAGTCCTCTTCATCCAATAAATAAAGCTGCATACTGGAATGTTTTGATCCATGTCATCTATAGAGGGGACCTATTGTATCTGAATTTGGGTTATAAATACTTGACATCACATTGGGCTCCACATATTTGGAGGGGTCATGCACATTGAGCAGGCCCTTCTCTACAGGTGTGACCCCACTGCATAGCTGGTGGGGGTGCGACCAGAAGTTCCTTTCATGTGATTATGCCTACATGCCATTTGTGAATAGGGCTATAGTGAGGATGGGGAAAGAATGTCTAAAAGCAGAATTGCCTTACCATTCCAAGGGTTGCAGCTGCAGAGTCTAATTTGCATTTGTGACTATGAATACAAAACAGAGCAGACACTTTTTATTTCTGAGAAACCAAAGTAAATGTTCCAATCTTGTGCATAAAAGATAGGATTCTTTCTGCAGGTATAGTCTGAAATGAGGCTTAAGAGAAATCACCATAGGTAGTGATGTACTTAGGTCACTGTCACTTACCTTCTGATTCATGTGAAAATTGATACCAGTTCTCAGAGTTAACTCAGTTCTTACAAAATCTTGAAGGATCTAATGCTGGGTGGGAAATGTAGAATACTCTAGATTTTTGGCCCCCAAATTACCCCTGAAGTGGTGCTAAAGAGTGTGAGGCGATTTTGCCACTTTTTGCTATCTGGACCATTTTGAGTCAAGGAAAGATTCCCCCCCACTGCAACTGGGACTGATCCAGAAGTTGACTTCTGGGCCACAAAGGCCTGTCCTAGGCTTAAAATTGCCCCCAACCTTAGGAAGTGTTGGCAGCCATTGGGGGGGAGGGCAATTTTCTTCAGCAAATGCAGTGCATGCAGACCTCCAGTGCATGCCCCTAATCCCTAACAGTTGCCCATTCCTGATCTGATTCATATATATGCCGTGTTGTAGCAAAAGATTTAATCTAAAGCATTGTGAAGAACTTCACGGAAAATCATTGCTGTGGGAAGACATAGCACTGGCATAGCACAGACTTTGCCTGTAGAAAGCCTCATATTTCCCTCCCACCTACCTGCAATTAAAAGGACTGCAGAGATGACAGAAGGTAGAGTGGGTCCTCGGTATCCACTGGAGTTTTGATTCCAGGACCCCTCTCCCAGATACCAAAATTCGTGGATGCTCAAGTCCCATTATGTACAATGGTGTAGTAAAATGCCATGCCCTTATATAAAATAGCAACACTGAAGTTTGCTTTCTGGATTTTTTTTGGAGGGGGGGTAGGGAATATTGTCAATTTGTGGTTGGTTGAATCCAGGGATACAGAATCCATGGACATGGAGGGCCAACTGTATCTTCTTGGCCAGAGAAAACATACATTGATATAGGCAGAAGTTTAACAGTGTAAGGACCTCCCTGTGTATGAAAATCACAGCTGGAAAAAGTTACTTTTTTTTTAGTATTGTTATTTTTATGGCAGTGCGGTTGAAGAATTCTGGGAGAGGAGAAATGTCTGGAGCCTCTCTTTTGTGGATTTTTCAGCTACTCTGTGGGATGCCGTAGCTTGATTCTTTATAGTGGTGTAAGTATGGGACTATTAACATTTTGCTCAGGGAAAGAAAAATGGGGTGAGGATTTTAATTTATCTCTGTTCTCCCTCCCCCACATTGTTTGACATTATCTACGTGATGGGCAGTCCGTCGGATGGGAAAGCTCACTTTTAAGTGAATCTCTTGTCCAGGAGACACGTCGGACACGAAGTCCTCATGTGACTCACCCAGAGAAAAACAAAACTTGGTATGCCTGAGTTTATTTGAGGAGGATTTGGGCCATTATGAAAAGGGCATTACGAGCGGACGTGGAGTTGTTTATTCACCCCGGCCACCACCGAGGATCCCGGCCAGAGCTCCAGTTGTGGGAGATGTCTAGGGCGAAAAATATTTCCCAGAAAACATGTTCCGTCTCTCCTTCTCTGCCTTTCTTGTCTCTGGAGCTGCGCTGATGATCTAATAGCATTCTTCCCTGTGCATACTTTGGCAGCGCCTCGCCACCTGGCAGCCCCAGCAGTCTGAGGGAAGCGAAATGCCTGCGCGCCGTTAACCCTCGAAGGCGAGGCGCTCCCCAGACGGCCGGCCGGGGAGACCCTCCGAACCCTCGGCCTCGTCGTCCTGTTTGTCCTGCTGGGCGCTCCAGAAGCCAGGAAAAGGGGTTAGCAGCGGAGAGGGGGAAAGAGGCCGGGGGAGAAAGCCGCTGGGGGGGGAGGATGGGCAACCGTCAGGTTCGCACGTTCCGGATCGTATTACGTGAACAAATAGCAGAGGAGCCGGCTGCCAGGATGGGCTTGTGTAACTTTGCAAGTGTGCCAGAAAGTTTAAAAGCCCTCATCTCCTCCTCCTCCTCCCCCCACCCCCCCTCTCTCCTTCTTTCTCCCCACCCCCCAACTGTCTCTCCTGCCGCTTCGTTCCAGACACCAGCAAAAGCGAGAGGGAGAGACGAGGGCTGCCCGTGGCCGCGCCTCCTTTCCATACCCGTCTCTTCTCTGAAGAACACAACTGGGAAGGAGAGGGAGCGAAGGGGCGCGAGGGGACGCCGCCGCCACCTCCTCGCCTTCGAGCATTAAGGAAAGCCCGCTGCCCGGGGAGACAAGACAAGAAAGCCGAAGACTCCCGCGCCGGGCTTCGTTTTCTCTGCCCGGCTTTCCGCCCCGTACGGCGTCGTCCGGCGGGGACTCCTCCGCTCGCTCGTGTGAGGCGCACCCGCCGCGGCAATGCGCCTCCTCTCCCGGCCGCCGGTTCTCCTGGGGCTGCCGGCGTGCCTCTGCTGGCTCTGCCTGCTGTGGCTGCCGGCGGGCGGGCTGCCGCCGCCGCCGCGGAACCAGCCGCCGCCCCCCTCCGGCCGTGTGGCGGCAAAGGATTCAGTGGGAGGACAACGGGCAGGTGTACAGCCTCCTCAGCGTGGGCTCCCAGTACCAGCCCCCGCGGCGCAGGGACAGCCAGCAGCCCCCTCAGGGCAACCACGTCTTGCTCCTCAGGGGCAACAGCACCGCCCCTCGAAGGGCCCCGGCGGCGGCGGCGGCGGCGGCGGCATCCTCCTCCACCACCGCCGCCGCGGCCGTCGGCGGAGGCTCTACCGCCACCAGGAGGCCCGGGGCGCGGCACTGGTTCCAAGCCGGCTACCAACAGCCAGCCAACGGCGGCGGCGGCAGGGGCCACGGGACGGAACCCCCGGCCTCCGGCAGCCCTCCGGGGGCGCCGCGGCTGAGGCCCCTCGAGAGCGCCACCGCCAGGCCGGGCAACGGGAGCAGCGCGCCTCCCCTCAGCAACCTCCGGCCGCCGCCGCCCCGCGAAGACGTGATGGTGGGAGACGACCCTTATAACCCTTACAAGTACACGGACGACAACCCTTATTACAACTACCACGACACCTACGAGCGGCCTCGGCAGAACAGCCGCTACCGGCCGGGCTACGGCACGGGCTACTTCCAGTACGGTAAGAAGGCGAGCGCCGGCCTCTGCCCGCGCCACCGCTAGGGGAAAGCGCGGTTGAGGGCGGCGCGCATGCGCAAAGGAAAGAAATTAAGTGCCACTGGGACCGTTAGAGGGGTACCCCGCGCGAGAGGCTGTCAGCCGCCCTCTCCCCAAAGCCGAGCGGGGCCGCTGCCGCGTGGCAACGTCCTCTCTGTGTGGCCAGACAGCGCGCCCTTAGCAGCAGCCGCTTGGCGAGGCCGCGATTCCACAGCCACTGATCACCATCTGGTCCCAATTCTCCTCCTGCCCTTCGCTGCCTGGAAGGGGAGATGGCAGTTGAAACCGGATCCTTCTCGATACTCACGTCAGCTAGCATCACTTCGTTTTCTTTTGTGTATTTTTAAGGAACCCCCCCCCAGAAAGGAGCCCCCAGTCCTCCTCCTCCTCCCACAACAGTGAGAGCTCGATAGTAAAATGAGGAGATATGGGAAAGAGGTTTTTCAGGAGAAATGTTTACCTCTTGTTGTGTAAGCCAACTCCAACTTATACGGTCCCTTTCCTCGGAAGGTTTATTCGGAGGAAATATGTCGTTGCCTTCCTCGAAGGGAGAGAGAACACCAAAGGTCGCCTAGTGGGTTTCCATGGCTGAGCAGGGTTTCCAGCCCTTGTCTCCCAAATTCCTAATCCAACGTCCAAACAACCCCACCAGGCTGGCTCTCCTTGTGTGCCTTCAAGTTGTTTCCAGCTTAGAGCAACCCTCAGACAAACCTATCATAGGATGTTCTTGGCAAGATTCCTCAGGGTGGTTTCTGTTTGCCTTCCTCTGAGGCTGAGAGAGTGTGACTTGCCCAAGGTCACCCAGTGCATTTCCATGGCCAAGTGGGGATTCAAACCCTGGTCCCCTGAATAATAGTACAGTGTTCAAACCCTGCACTACTATGGCAGTCTTACTTCTTAAACTCACTTAAACTGTTTTGGATAAAAAGGTGGAGTATAAAGTTAGTAATAATTATAATAGTAGTCTCCTAATTTTACCTGTTATTTCTTAATAGCCTGGGAAATTTTTCCTTATCTTCAGACGCACTCATTATTTTTTTTCTGCTCCTGTTGCTTTCCTGTGATCCAAATTGGGTTTGTGTGTGAGAGATTGGGTAGGTTCCTCATTCTGTATGACCCCCCACACACACGCACACACTTGGACCATGTTCTGATGGTAGTCCAAATATTTAAACAATTTCCTGTTATTCTACCTGTTTCTATGGGCAGGATAGATTTTCTGGAGATGAACCAGACTGAAGAAAACTAGATTGTGTTCTGTCAACCTCACTGCCCACTCCCAAAACAAAGAAAATTAACACAAGAACTTCCTCATTGAGTTCCAAAACACTGGCAGATGTCTTCCATTGTAAAGCTCATCATCTTATAATAGTGTTTAATTCAAAACATAGCCTGTCTGATACAGATACTCACAGCTTTTAGTAGCAGCTATAGCTCTGTAAAACAAAGAGCACAACTCTGCAGTATCAACTATATTTCTGGTATTTTGATCTGGCAGACTTAAAATGGTCTCAGCTGGCGTCCTTATGGTGGAAATGCTTGAAGATTTATGAGAAAAATTGGCTAGCAGAATAGGATGCCACACAGTATCTGCCAATCTGCAAGACAAATTGCTTCCTTATACTTCTTTTGAACTGGTGAAAAGGGACTCTTTACTTAATTAGCTGGCTGTGGTTGTGTGCCTAGTGGATTGTAGTGTAGTAGATGGAAAGTGGCTTCCCTGTCTGTCAGGCAAAGGAAGTCTGCAGACATGTCTTGGCCTTGATAAATTTCTCTCTTTGTATGTGATTTGATGTATTGCAGGTCTTCCTGATTTAGTTCCAGATCCCTATTACATCCAGGCATCCACCTATGTCCAGAGGACATCCATGTATAACCTAAGGTGTGCTGCTGAAGAGAACTGCCTGGCAAGGTAAGTAACTACTCCTTGGTTTGTCCACTTATTCCTGAATCTGATGGAAAGATAGAGAACTTGAATTCAACAGTTTGCAGAGCTCAGAGAAGTTATTGTTTTGGACTACAACTTCCAGAATTCACCAGTCAATAGCCATGAGGTTCTGAGAGTTATACTGCCTCAAAATAACTTACAAGTTCTGAAGTTCGTAAAATGGGGAGGCCATCATTTTTGAAGTATTGCTCAGGATTCATCAGCAAAGTTCTCAGTATGTCACTAGTCTCTTAAAAGGAGGGAGAACTGGAGAATTCAATCTCTGTCTGAGTTCACAAAACATGTTGTTTTTATTATCCTCTGCTGAGAGTTTGTTGACCAAGTTGCAAGACTTCCGTGCCCTAATTGTTTGGGAATTATTGCCTTACCAGGGCCTGTTTCTCATTAGCCTAGAGCTTTGTTAATTTTTTTAAAACAATTCTCCTCTGAACACATCAGTTATGAAACTTTTTTTTAAAAAAATAACACTTTTCATTTGATTATTGCAGTTTCCAGATTGTCCTTAAACAACCTTCTCTTTTTTTTAAAAAAAATCCATTGTTCTTAACACATAAATTGACTAGTAGTCATTTAGTTAGCCACAAGGTATTAAGTCATGAGGAAAACCCATGCATGAGTAGTTGGGCATAAGCTCCATTGAAATCAGTGGGATTTGAAAAATCAGGGCTGGTCCTAAAGTTAGGCGGAGTGGGGCAATTGCTTCAAGTGATAGATGCTGAGACACAGGGAGCAAGACAAATGTATGAGAACCATGCCCATCTCAGGTGCAGCAGAGGACACTCTGCCATCACTGGTATGGAAATAGCATTCAGTAGCCAGCACGGCTGGCTTTTAGGAATGAAATGGAGGGAGATGCCATCTCGTCCTTCACGTCTGGCAACACAATGCCTTGGGTATGGCAAACTTGATCAAAATGAGGTTCTAAAGGATAATTATGATACATGAGGCTTAAGGCTACCCTTCTATTGTTGTGTGACTTATGGCAATCCTAAGGCAAATGTATCATAGGCTTTTCTGGGGCTGAGTGCATGTGACTCACCCCAGGTCACCCAGTGGGTTTCCATAACTGAATGGGGAATTGAACTCTGGTCTCCAGGGCCATAGCCCAGTGCTCAAACCACTACACCAAACTCTCTCTCCTATCTTGCTGCACCTGAGGGCAAGTCCAGTTGAACTGAATGGAATTTGCTTTTGAGTAGACATTAATGGGATTGCACTGTACATAAACTTTAGAGCACATTTATGTGCAACATTAATGGAAAACTTTATAACAAGCTATAATGCATATTGCTCACCATGATGGTGAAGAATTTCTCTGTTTTCCTTGGAGCTGAACTCAAAATGGCTTTTTATCATTTCCTTTGAATTAGATAATATTGTAGAATGCTGCCTTTAAAATTAGTTGTAATATGATTTATGCATTGTAATAATACCAGTAGATTGATTACAGAGTATTGTACGAGGAAATAAAAATGCTAGCTAGCAATATAATGCAGGGATGTGAATGCTGTTGTAACTTCAACTGAAAAAGAATATTTTCCAGAAGTTAAACCACCAGTTGAAATAGGAATGTAACACACCTCCAAAATATCCGTAGCTGAGATTATTAAAAACAGAAGAATTATAGAGAAGACAAACTCTGCTGAAATTGGCAGAAAAGAAAAGCTGTGGCAAGTCAGGGAGCATAAACAACAGGAAGAAGAAATAGAAACAAACAAATCTGGTATAAAAATTTGACTGGATAGCTGAATATTCAAAGCGAACTTTGGCTTAGTAATCAAAAAACGAGTTCTGATTTTTGCAACACCTCTAACCAAGGAATGTTCTAAACAGACATTTAGGTTATTGACACTTACCTGTCTACTAGTAAGGTAAGTCTACAAATGGGACTTACTATTGAGTGGATACATATAGGATAGTGCTTTCAGTTAGTAAAAATTGTAGTGGTATCCATCCACCAGACAAGTCACCATTAGTAGAATAGATTTCTGCTTCCCCTGAAATTGTTCCTTCGTGCATCACCCACAAAAATTTGCACTTCAAGAGATGACTGATCTTCTTAAGATGTTGTGGAGTGCAGAGGCTTCCAGTGGAATAATGTCTGTTGAATGGATAGAAATATGCTTGTGAAATGTTGGATATAAGCCCAAAGTACATCTTCACTATATTTTATTTAAAATTGTTATTGTATTATACCCCTTTCTGCAATTCCAGACTCAAAGAGGCTTACATTTAAAACAAACAGTTAAAAATGCAAAGCATACAAAAGTTTGAAAGTAATTAAACTCTTAAAACAATTAAAAGCAGTTAAAGACATAGATCATTAAAAAAAGGTAGAAAAATAAAAAATCTAGCACTTTATACAAGGCCTGTTTCCCTGAAGCAATCAATCCTCAAAGGCCTGCTGAATCAAAAAGGTCTTCAGGTGCTTCTGGAAAGGTAGTAAAATGCCAGTCTAATGTCTCTAGGAAGGGAGTTCCAGAGACTGGGAGCAGCCACCAAGAAAAGCCCTTTCCCATATTCCTACCAGATGGACCCATAAGAGTGGTGGGCCTCCCCAGAAGAGTTTTTATTTAAGAATATTTGTTTAAAATGCAGTTAAGACCTACTTTTTACTTATTTTTAAAATACTTTCTTAGATTAAATATTTTACTGATGTTACTAATACAGGCACTGACTTGAAAGGAGGAATTTATTATGCCATTTTTTGATCGTAGCCAAATATCCCCACCCCAATACAGTGCTTGAGCACAACTCAGAAAGAGGCCAAATGTCCAGACAATAGGAAAACACAAAGCCAATGTCATAATTTTAAAAGGTGGGTCTGTTTTCAGGAACATGCAGTTACTCCATTGGAGATTGTTAAACAGCTTCAGATTTTGCAATACTGATTTCTCAATGCATTGGTTGAGGTAGAATTAATTATGGTTAAAGTCGTCCCATCTATTTCAGTGGATCTGCTCTAATCATAACTAAATCTAAAGTCAAGTCAGTAAGTCCCAATCTGGCTCAATTATTTTGCTTTGTTTTGTTTTTTAATACAAAAATCATATCATAAGCTTAATCTTTGTATAACATGTAGCGTCAAGCCTATATCTCATATGCACATTTTACACCATTGCAGCTCAGCTTACAGAGGAGATGTCAGAGATTATGACAGCAGAGTGCTTCTGAGATTCCCCCAAAGAGTGAAAAACCAAGGCACATCAGATTTCTTACCAAGCCGACCACGATACTCATGGGAGTGGCACAGTTGTCATCAGTGAGTGAAGTGCTCAGTATGGTACTTTCCAATTATGTTCATTTGCTCTTTGTTGTGATGTGGTTCTCTCTCTACTTCCTGCTCCTGGCCGCTGTTTGGAACATAGTAACAGAAGTCTGGAAATCTGCTATCTTGTCTTAAGAAATGAATATCTGGTATATTTTTGTCCAAGCATGACAGAACAAGACACCTTATTAATGTATAAATTACAGGCATAAAGGCCTAATTATTCAATTACTAGTAAAGGTGGCTGGTAGATGAAATTGTTCTTAATATTATATTAGTACCAGAGTTGAAGCTGAGCCCCTTTGATCCGAATAGGAATTCCTTAAATCTGAACAGAATTTGAAGAGGAATTGCAACATAGTGCTGCTGCTCCTGCTGAGTTTAGACCGGAATATAGCTTTTGCTCCCCAAGTGACAAATCTGTCCTTTATAGCTTTAGATCATAGAAGGGACGTTTGCATTCAAGCTTTGTTTGCTTTGTATACTGCATAAGTAGGGATGGGAAGAATCCAGAATTTTCCAAATCCAGATCCGAATCCATGAATCTCACAAATCCTGAATCTTTCTGGTCCTTTTTTAAAAAAGGCTTTAAAAAGCAAGGGAAAGAAAGCACATCTACCGAAAAGTGTTTTTGAAGCAGAATTTGACATCTTTGTTTAATGAAAAACAAATAATAGTTTTCAGTTCAGGAAAACATACCCATACTTCTTATTAAGAAGATACAAATGCAATTGACATGTTCATCTACTACATGAAGTACATAACTCTCAAGTCAAAAAGAATAGAGATGATTACCTTGCAGAGGGGGGCAGCCATGGAGAGAGGCAGCAGGAGCGGACATACGGAGGCAGCCCCTGCGGATATAGGCAGCTTTGCTCAGATAGCTGGCCTCCCTTCCTGAGGGAAATCTCGGGAAAGCGCCTAACCTACCCTATGACCACTGCCCAAAAGGGATGGCTGTGACCTGAGCAAGGCGGGTGAGGCAGCTCAGTCCTCACTTGCTTTCCTCAGATCACTAGCCTCCCTTCCAGGCGGCGATCTTGGGAAAATGCCTAACCAACCCTGTCACTGCTGCCTAGAAGGGATGGCCATGATCCGAGCAAAGTGGGTGAGGCAGCTCAGTCCTTGCACCCTTTGCTCAGCTCGCCAGCCTCCCTTCAAGGCGGTGATTGTGGGAAAGGGTCTAACCTACCCCATGATCACCGCCCAGAAGGACAGTTGTGATTTGAGCTAAGCTGGCGAGACAGCTCAGTCCTCACCTGCTTTCTTCAGATCGCTAGCCTTCCAGGCAGTGATCTTGGGAAAGCGCCTAACCGACCCCATGACCACTGCTGAGAAGGAACACCCGTGATCTGAGCAAAGTGGACAGCACTGGAGCGACTTTGACCAGGCTATTCCCAACCATTCCAGCCTCGCCTGCTTTGCTCAGATTGTGGGGTCCCTCTCGGTGGGCGATTGTGGGGCGGGATAGCTCCGTTCTTGTGATTGCGGCCTGGAAGGAAGGCCTGCGATCTGAGTAAAGCGGGCAAGGCTGAAGTAGGTAGCAATCGCCTGGCCCAGGTCGCTCTGGCCTTGCACGCTTTGCTGAGATCAGAGGCATCACTTCCAGGCAGAAATTGTGGGAATGGAGCTAATCTCCCTGCAGTCGCCACCTTGGAGGCTGCTGGAGATCTCAGGAAAGCACACGGGGCCAGAGCAGGTCCAGCTACGTGATTGAGAGGGACACCGGCCTTCCTCTCCATTAGCGATGGCCAGTCATGGCTGCCCCAGAGGGACGCCAGCGACCTTGGCCATGCCATAGCCCCTGGGGAGAACTATAGAATAATTATATTATCTTGCAGATGGAGGCAGCCGCAGGCACAGGCAGCACGAGTGGACAGAGGCAGGCAGCTCCAGCAGACACAGGCAGCATGAGCCAGCGAGCACAGGCAGTCTCCAGTGTGCACACATGGCTTTACGCCACAATTTTTGCATGCCCAGGGGCCCGCTGGCCAATCAGACTTTTGGTGGGCCCTAGAGGCACCAGTTTAAAAAAATAAAAAACAAACTTGGTTGGTGGATTCAAAAGATTTGATTCGCCGTTTTTGCTGCAGGATTCGGATTCCTGAATCTCAAATCCTTGCCGAGGATTTGAGGATTCAGTTGTCCCATCCCTATCCATAAGCAACAACAGAAGACTATGATGGAAACAAAAAGCTGACATAGAACTCATTCCAGTGTTATAATAGTGGCTATTAGTGTGATAGAACTTTGTTCTCTTCTCCTGCAGTCCTGCACATGGTCCAAAACAAAACCTTTGAGAAATTTCACATGGTTTCCTAACCCTTTAGAGTCTGTTTATAGGGTGTATTGAGGGCTGAAGGGAGAGAGGGGCTTCGTCTCCATTCTGCTTCCATGGAGGGTAGCAGTTTTGACAGCAGACTAGCCCCCTGGATCCTGGCCATGGTTGGTTGAAATTCAAATATATATATATATTCCCTGCTACTTCATTGTGAACGGAATAATGTAGTAGTAGAAACAAAATGACTTTCAGAATACAAACAAGGAATAATTGCAAACATAGCAAAGCCCCCTAGTTTAAACTAAACCATGAGGCAAGTTAACACAATGGACCTTAACATAAATTCCAAATTATTTTTCCTAAGTTAAAGCATTTACTCATGAATGCAAATGTTTCAGAGATACAAGTGTTCAGAATTAATAGAGTACAAGGTAAGCATTTTTGGTTAATGTTGGAGGATAACAGCTGGATTATGTATAACACTTTGGGTGCTGCTTATACTTATCAAAATAATGTTTGTACGTTGCCTTGCTTTTAAAGAAATTTAATTATATACATCTATTCATTTTTAAAAGTTATATTCTTTGTATGATGGTTGAATATTCCAACTTCCTGAGAACATTGTCTCTGAACCACAGAGTATTAACCAATTAGTTTTGAATATTACAGTATTATGTATCTTATTAATGACCAATTCTTTGGGCCATTTCATTAGATTATTATTATGGTTGCTGGTATAACTTGCAGGCAAAAGCAAACTTATTAATTTATTTGTGGTTTCACAGACATTATCACAGTATGGATGAATTCAGCCATTATGACTTGCTTGAAGCAAACTCACATAGGAGGGTAGCTGAAGGACACAAAGCAAGCTTTTGCCTTGAAGACACATCTTGTGATTATGGATATTATAGGCGATATGCATGTACTGCACATACCCAGGTAAGATACATTTACTTATAAACTATTTCTTTTGCTGTTAAAATGCAAGCTGATTTGAATTACGGGTTTTAATGGACCAGGAAATATCAGCATAGGCAGTTTTATAAACTTCTGTTTCTCCACCTGTAGGCTTATGGTGGGTCCTCTCTAAAAAAAAAGATAATTAGGAATCAAGAGTAATGCTTAAGGCTGTTTTAGAATCGATGGACCCTTTGAAGTCTTTGATAGTCTGGCTAAGTTCATGTACCACAGCAGGTTGAGGATATAAATGCAAAATATCTGCTGCTATAGGGTAATGCCTCAATGGCAGTTTAGCCAAAGATTGGCTCACATTTGATTAGAACAAAATGTAAGGCTTATCAGCCCAGTCTTGCCTATTTATAACCCACCTTTCCTCCAGTAAGCTCAAAGCAGTGTACATGGCTGTCTTCTGGCCTGGTTTATCTTCACAATAACCCAGTGAGGTATGTCAGGCTGGGACAGCATGAGTGATCCAAGATCAATCCAGTGAGTTTTGCAGCTGGTTGGAGAACAGAATCTGGACTTACTGAGCATTAGTACAGCACTCTAAGGGCTATACCGAACAGGATCTCACACTGGTTTAGGACAAAATGAATTTATGTGAACACTTACATCCTTTATTGGATAGCATTACTTTTATAAATTGTTTTATCGATCTGATTTTTTTATTCAAGTAATCATTTGTACATGCTCCTATGAAGAATATAATGCATTACTTCCTTTTAACAAAAATCTAGCTTTTGATTCTAGAATCTAGACTGATTTTCTGTGAAAATTTGGGTGGTCTTCAAAAAATGTTTGTTATAGACTCAAAAACATATTACTAGGTTTCCAGGAATGGAATTTCCTTACATGTTTGTGCGACATCTGTTTTATGCCAAGTTCACATATTTAGCAGAAGGATTTCTTAACAAAGGACACTGATGTTTGTTATCAGTTGGGGATGGTTCATTATCATATTCAAATCTTTGTGCTTGAAAAGGACTTTAAAAAGTTTGAATAGTTGTTCTGTATACACACTATAATCAGAAGTATGTGTTGCCAATTGAAAGTATTGGCAACTAGAACTCTGGAAGCCAACCATAACTTTAGAAGATGCCTAAAGATTGTATAGAAGGTGATTTTTCAAGTAATTTATTTCTTTGTTTTGATGTAAAGAAAACATGGAAATAGGGTTTGTTGTGGATATTTGCATATTCCTGGACCTTTCCATATTCAATCCAATTAAAAATCACAGTTGTAGACTCACCTCCATGTATATCCAGAGGCATGAATCCTTTTGGTAGTACCAGATAGGGCATGCCTATTCAATCACTTTTTGAATGATGAGTCAACATTTACATAAATTCCATTAATCCAGTGGGTCTCTTCTAGTTGGGACTTACAATAGGATTCAGGCCACAATATTTTCTGTCAGTAATCTGATAAATAGCTAATTGTATTGTAATTTTTCTGATTAAATCATGATATGATACACTGCAAATAAAGTATCGCTTGAGAGATGTCATAGGAAACAATAGAAATAAATAATTTAGTATGCTGGACTGTATTCATAAAGGTTTTTTTTGCATTTGCATTATACAGTAGGAAACACTGTATGTGTAACACTTAACAATCATAAGTGTCTGTAATAATTAAGCAATATGTTGTTGCTGCAAAGATGTGAAAACCAGAAACGTAATATAACTAGAAACATTATACTGTATTATATCAAGTACTGAAAATAAAGTAAGTGCCAATGAAATTATATGTTCTAAGGGCAACGTTCACGAAATATTCTTCATACTCTTATATGCAATGGGATGATCCTGGGTTATGTGTTCAGTGAACTAAAGGCAATTAGATGAAGCATGGAAGACACTAGGAGGTGAAGGAGAGTGCCTCAACAACTTCAGAGTAGCTTTCAGGAGGCACTTCAGGGGCTGCAGGGAAAAAGAAGCAGTGACAAATATTTCCACTTCCTGACCCTTCCACTGATGCATGTTAGTCACGACTCTGCTTCCAGCCCATCAGTATTTTGTATTAATATTGGCTAGGTCTTAAGAGTGCCTGCTTTCATAGCTTATGCAGCACAGTATAGTTGGTTGAGCGTTCTTGCATTAATATGTGTTTCACCAAAATATTGTGTAAAACCAGAGATGCTTTTCTATTATTTTGGCTGGATGTAGACATCAGTATGTCCTGGATCCTCCTATCCCTATTTTCAGCATTAGACACTTAACATTTAAGTTACAGGTTTTCACTTTTGGAGGCACTGTATTGCAGTGGCAGCAAGTTTCAATACACATTCCATGACTAGCTCTGTATTGATTGCCATGGATCATGGCAACATAGTAAGTGTGGGGACAATTGGCAATTGTCGATTGAAAGTCTCTGCAGTTTATATACCACTTTGCAAACAGAAATGTCTAATGCTACTTTGAATTCTTTTAAAATTCTTGTGGCTTCATCTGTTTCAAGACCTGTGCTTGTTATGAAGCATTTTCCTCAGCAACTGAAGACTACATCCAGATTCCAGATCAAAAAAATGCATCTAGCTGCCAGCACTCAATATACCCATGACCTCCTTCTCCATAGCAAGTACTTAACTCTTGCCAAGTGACACACCATCTCTAGCCAAACATTGTGCTTTTCATAGGGGCAGTCAGACACCACTTGCAATGATTTCAGGGTGGAGAAACAGACTGGACCTCACATATTACATAGAACCCAAAGAACTGTATGTTCACAGCTTAAATGAAGCTGTCATTTCAGAACAATAATATGTTTCCTAAGTTAAACCTTTCTTTACTCCAACAAAATTGCAGTGAGGGTTGGACAGAGACCAGCATAAATCCTCTTATTCTACTCAGTAACTCCAGTGCAAGTTGTTGGCTTACTTTGAGACCAAAATGGGATGAAGATGATCAAATTTTTGGATGGCTAAAATGGCAAAACTATTATGCTAGGCTATAGATCTCTGGTCCTGATACTGAGATGAAAAAGTGAATAAATCTTCTTTAGAAATACAACAGTGGTAATCATTTCTATTATTATAGCAGATACCTTAGTGTATCCTTTGCATAAGGAACAAAATAAAAATAGGATTAGATCCAGAAATAAAAAGCAAAATTTGGCTAACAGAGTGGGGGTTTGTTGGCTCTTCCCTGCCTGGCCCCCTCCTGCATCTGTGGGGCAAGGGAAATTGTCAAGAAGACAGGAAATTGTGATAATTTGATACAGCTGCATTACAAAAGTTCATATGCATTTTTACTCACACAAAACATCTCTAGATCCAAACTAACAGACATTCTTACTATATTCTACATATCCATATAAAACGAATTGTAAAGAAATTACTAATTTTCAAAAAATGCAGCGCAATGTTAATATAAAGGTTAATGTGTTAGGTTTTGATTTGCTGAGAAACTGCAACTAGTCAACACTTCTACTTGTTTCTAAATTACAATTCTAGGGACTGAGTCCTGGCTGTTACGACACATACAATGCTGACATAGACTGCCAATGGATTGATATTACAGATGTAAAACCTGGAAATTACATTTTAAAGGTAATCAAAATGCCTTAATAAAAAGTTATATGCAAAGTAATAGTATGTGAGACTGCAAAATATAGCACATATTTCTTTTGCAGGTTAGTGTAAACCCTAGCTATCTGGTACCAGAATCAGACTATTCCAACAACATAGTACGTTGTGATATCCGCTATACAGGCCACCATGCATATGCCTCTGGTTGCACAATTTCACCGTAAGTACTTTCCAGTTTTATCTTGTGTTTTGCTTTACATATATATGTGCATGGTATTTAAGAAAAATGATGAGGCAGAGAACAAACTTGTCAGAATTAATATTAAACTACTGAGATATAACATCAGGCATGAGAGTATCTTCTTCCTTCCTTCTGAACTCATATGATTGAAAGTAACTCCATTAAACTAATCTGAGTTTTATCTTATGTCTGAATTTGGGAGAACTCACATGTGAATGTAATATATTTGTGAAAAAAAAGCAAGATAAAAATGTGGTTTATGGTCCCCAGTTGTTTGAACAACCCATCATTTAAATCTGGTGGGGGGCAACTGTTGGAATTTAGGGGGCTGTATTGGCCACCAGTGGGAACTTGGGAGACTGCTGACCTTCTTCCATTCCTCCACCCCTGAAAGAAGACCAGGTAGGAAGTCTTATAATTCCCACCCCTAGTTTAGAGTTATATCTGGAACTGGGTCAGTGTGTGTCCATTTTCCTTAATTACACAGTTGCTTTGCTGTAAGATTAGAGCCACTGAAAAGTTAAATGATATACTTTGGTTTTTCATAAGATCAGGGTAATTGAATGGCCTAGAATGAACCTACAATAATACAAGTGTTGAGTTACTTGCCAATGTGAGACAGTCATGTTGGATTCTTTCTGAAATACTTCTCCCTTAGAGATCTTGTTTGTGGGATTTAAAGGGATTTGTACATTCCTACTGCTGCACAGACTTAGTGAACTTCAGCTGTTATTTCTGGCTTGCATTTACAAATTCTCTAGATACTGCTTATCCATTCCACATACAGAGCATCTTTAGAACACCATGGAGTAGATTGTCAAGGAACTCCAAGCATATAACCATGTTAACTTGACCTTTAGATACGAAGGCTCTGAGAGCTTGCTGCTCTGGGCCATCCAACAGACTCACAATTTCATGAAGACACAGAAGTGAAAATTAAGTTAAATGCAAATATAGCTGCCAATGATTTCTGGGATAGTACTTTCTTCAGCAAACATAAAAGTTTCTGTAGCATACTAGTTACTTTCTGCATGTAAATGTGCACATGGAGAGAGGGGAATGTGGTCCATAGAATCAGAGCTGGAAGAGACCACAGGGCTATCCAGTCCTGCTATGCAGGAACACATCAAAGCACTCCCAGCAGATGGCCATCCAGCCTCTGCTTAAAAACCTCCAAAGATGGAGATTCTGCCACATTCCGAGGCAGCAACATGATCAATGGGCAAGACATCCAAAGCTCAGAAGTAACAAATTACCTCTAATGGGAGTAACATTACCTTTTGGAAGTAATATAATTACCTCTAATGAGTTACTCTTTTTGGCAACATGGTTATACAAAAAGTAGAATTAGAAGTGGGAACTAAGTCCATTTTTGTGGTCTAAATAAGTAAAGGCACTAGATCCCATCTGGTTTTGAAAGCTAAGCAGATTAATACTTGGTCGACTTATGATGACACCATAAATAACATAGGGTTTTTAAAGGCAAGGTATACTCAGCAGTGGTTTTGCCAGTTCTTTCCTCTGAAATACAGCTTACTGCACCTGTTATTCATTGATGGCCTCCCATCCAAATGTTAACCAGGGTTGACTCTACTTGGTTTCCAAGATCAGATGGCATCTTGTACCCTTTGGGTATTAAATGCTAAGTATTTATAGTGCATCTTTTGCCTTGGTGCCTTACTTATAAGTTTCTGTGTTTGCTTTGTCCTCCAAGTTGTTCTCAGGAATGCATTATTAAGGAATTTATTCATCCTATCACCATTAATAGTACTTCTATATATACATTATTCATCCAAACAATCAACTGAACTTGTTTTTGCCACTAGCAGCCCAGCATTACGGTCAGTTTACGGAATCAACAAACTAAGAAGGCTTCCTCAAAATTGTATGTATTCTTAGCAGCGTCAGTTTGTGGAAGTCAAACAAGTAGAACAGTAGGACTTTTCCAAGTCAGCTATAGTATCAGCAGAGCTGTAAGAAGAATTTGTCACAGCTACACACTGTGCTAAGAATCTTCTTTCAAAACAACATTCTGAAACAGCTCCTTTACTTTAAGAACTAGGCGTGTTTCAGTTTGAAAAAAAAAGAACATATTTTAAGATTGTACTTAAATCCTAAATCAAAACACTAATGAATGTCACCTTTTATTTAATCTCCCATTTGTCATTAATATGAATTTAAGCAGCGGAAAAGTAACTTCTTGAAAATTTAGCTTAACTTTTAAAACTAATGGCTGTTTCTAATTATTTGTTCAGTACTTCCGTTGTGATGTGTTGTACTTAAATACTGTTTTTTTCTTTTTAATAGATATTAAGCTGAAAGAAAATGTATGAATCGTGCCCAAAGTGTTGCAAAACAATTATTTTATAAACTGAGATAGGATGTAAAAACTTTTGAAAACCTAAAAAGGACCAGAGTATATACAAAGAATTTTAATGCAAGTCTGAAGCATTAAGACCTTCTTCAGAATCAATTGTGTTGCTTAATGCATTCAACGTTTGACAGCAGTGAGATTGGTGCTTTATACACAGAATTCCAAATTCTCCAGGAAGTTTTTCTATTCACAGAAATGTCTTCACTTTAACTACTGGAAAGCAATATACTATCTGTGAATGAGTTTTAAAAACAACCTAAAGAGTGTTCACACAGGTTGAGATCCAAAGAGCTGCTTTAGGTTGTACCTGATGGTTCATGTATTCCTGATATACTGTTTTTAAAAGGTAATTTCTTTTCTGTGGTTTCACAAAATTGCTTCTGACATTCTCTCTTTTGGGAAGTTTTTTCCTATATGGCCAGGACACTGCTGTCCAAAGCCTCTTTGGGATCATGGGAGTAATTTTACATTTCTTTGGATTGCAATCATATAAGGAATAGGAAAGAACAGTGATCATGTGGCAAAATCTGGACCAGCTGGGGAATGAAGTTTCCATCAGTATTTTTTAAAAAATTAGGTTATAAAAGCACTATTCATTTCTTAAGAAGCAGTGCTTTAATGCTTTGTGTATAGAAACATCTGGATTTGGGCAAATTAGATTAAAGCTGATTATATGTACAGCAGAAAAATATGAAAGTTTACAATCTTTATATTTCTTGATATGTTTCATTATTTTAAGTAAACTTAATTCATTGGTTATATTAAAAATAGATTGGTTAAAAGAACAACAATAATATATCGAAGTGGTGTCCTACAGCAAGGTTAGCTTTTCAGAATGGGGCTGATGATTTAGGATATATGTTCTCCAGGAACGTACAGAGTACTGTATTTTTAAACTATCTGTTTAGCTAGATAGATGGAATGAAGTTTTTGAAAAACTTCTACATATAGAGTAATATGTATAATTATTACTATAGTACTATACAATAATAATTCCTGACACATGCAACATAGCATGTACTGGGAGTTTAGTGGACAAACCAGAAATATTTAGAAGCAAGCAGATTACTTATTACTATAGTACTATACAATAATAATTCCTGACACATGCAACATAGCATGTACTGGGAGTTTAGTGGACAAACCAGAAATATTTAGAAGCAAGCAGATTACTTATGTGTAGAATTATTCTCTCTTTTCAGGAAACCCCATTTAACCATAAAATATAGAAGAGCCCTCAGCCCCATATGAAATAATTTATAACAACTGTAGTCTTCTCCGTTACCAGTTTGCTGAAAGGATCCTCTAATACTCTTGTGTTGGCTATGCTAAATTAACTAGAAAAACTGCTGAATTTTTGATTACATTCCACATAATGTGCATATGCCTTCAAGTTGCCTATTGACTTATGGTGACCCCATGAATTTCACAAGTATTTTTTAGGCAAGGAAAACTGAGGTGGTTTTGCTAGTTCCTTCCTCTGAAATAGAGCCTACAGCATAATACGTAAAAATTGATACAGTAAACTTGATGTATAAGATAGTTCTTAATTTCTTTCCTGGATTCATTTGATGGTTTGGCTTATGTATAATACAGTATGCCTGCTGCATATGCAGGGATTCCCTTGTATAAAACAAAAAATGTAGGCACGTGCCTGTTGCATCCTTTGACTATAATGAGAGCAATGCTTCACAAACCTCGCATTCGTGTGATTGTGCCAAAATGTAGGCACGTGCCTGTTGCATCCTTTGACTATAATGAGAGCAATGCTTCACAAACCTCGCATTCGTGTGATTGTGCCAAAAGAGGGTGCACTGTGCATGTTTCAGATCATCTGGGTAACATCCAGATGTCTATAGACTACTGTCTGTAGGTAAATGTCATCACACATGGATTTCTACTTGCAGAATGGGAGTTCCTCTTCCTTCCCCTTTATCTCCCTCAATCTGTTCTGTAACACTGCAGAGCAAACTGTAGGAGCAAAACAGGTGCAGTATATAAGAGGAATCAATTCTGCCTGCAGACAGGCACAGCTGGGTTTCACCCTGTTAGTGCTGTAACCTGTTTTATAAATTTAGATTTGTCCTCATATTTGGGGCAACAACGTACTTTCTGTGTAGTCTGATGTAACTGATGTGAAAAATTTTGTTCTTTCAACTTGCCAGTGAATCGTTATCTTTGATGGTTCTCATGGGTGCTGAACTATCAGTCTTGACATGTTCCCACACAACACTTTTATAGCCATTGAGTATAGCCATACTACTTGAACTGGTTGTGTCTTTGTTCTATGGTAGCCTGGGATTTTTAGTTCAGTGCAGTAGAGTTCTTTGGCAGAGAGTAAGAACCTCACCTGAACTACAAAACCTAGGATTCTAGGAGAGGAAAAATGGTATCAAATTTCCCTTTTTCTAGCAATACACATTAACATAAGATGGATCCTTTCACATGTCAACAACTATAGTTCCTATATGATATATACAGATGCTACTAAGTTTGCTTACCTGTAGGCTCTTTTTGAAAGTGCTAAAGTGGCAGCAATAGGGGAAAAATATGGCTGGCATTAAGGAGCTGGTGACTACTGAGAGGAGCAGAGTCTCAGCAAAGCTGATGGCTCCGGGGTGGCAGCTAAAGTGGTAGGAATGGCCTGCCTGATGTTCTGGGCAACTATGCCATACAGGTTACTATTCCATTACAAAACTTTCCTTCTCTGCTGTTACTTAAATTATAAACAGAACTAATTAGCACTTTTAGATTCAGGCCCCAGCTGGGATGTAGATTGCCAAAGTTAATCTAATAGGAAAAAAAAATACTGATTTCTGAATAACCACTGTAATTTGGAAATCTTCCCCTGGTCCCTAGAAGACTGAAGAATTAGTGGACCACATCTTAGAATAATCAGATCTCCTCACCTTCCAACTGGACAACACGTTAAGCATGGAGATTGTTCACAGACTTACTTTTTCACTCATTGGCTGTTTCATAAATTTGGCTTGTATTATACAAAACTTTACTATTCCAAGCATTTCATGATCCATGATTAAATCTAAGGGATTTCTGATGGTAAAAATAATGCACATTTTTTTTCAGTAAGCCAATTTGTACATTCCTATAATTTTTGTTGGACTTAACTGAAGCAGCTTACTCTTTCATTGAAAGTGGTCTACCCTGTGCCTTACAATACAGCAAAAACATTCTTTTCACATTCCAGATATTACAATGGTGCTTACATATTTTAACTTGAATAGAAAAAATGCTGTCAGGAATAAGCAACTAAACGTTACAAATTCAGTGAAAAGCCACTCTTAAATTCTTGCAGGATTTTTTTAAATATTTACTGCAGTTCTTCAAAGATCCTTACTTTTAAAATCTATGCATCTTTCTCTGAAAAGTTATTTATAATTATTCATACACTAGCTTTGTATTCTTCACTGCACTTCCATATTCTTGTGTTACATTCTTGTATCATGGTTGCAAATTTATGTGAAAATGACATGAATAAAAATGTTTCAAATGCTCAGAATCTGTTTCTAATGGTTCACAAAAAACATAGTACCTATTATTGTTATAGGTAGGTATTGTTATAGGTAGAAGCATCAATTAATTTGACAAACATTTGAATCTCTATTAAGAATACAAATATCGATCCATCTACACTATAGAACACACACAGAAAAGTATGTCATACAAATATGAGTACATGAACAAGATAACATATCAGCTATTTGGAAGTAATAGACTGAGGAGCTCAGTAGTCTGTGAACACATTGATTGTGGGTGATGGGAATCCTCAGACATTTTGATATATTTGTTATCAGTTTGCTAGAACAGAGAACTTGAACCCAAGAACTCTGAACACTTTACAGAGTAATGTCACAACACTTGGAAGTGGAAAATTTGTATCTATACAGAGGAACAATAGAGAAAACACAGCATATTTACACCTATTAATGACAGAATCAAGAGAGAATTTATAATCTGACTTGGATACCTTATTAACACAGACTAGACCCAGTCCTAATAAACAGTCTATCCTAAGTTACTATATGGAGTGACCCAAGAAATTGGAAATCCCCCTTAACATATATTGATATTCAAAGAAATGGAATGAAACCACAAGCACAACTACAGGCCTTGATAATCAGAAACTTAGCATAATTATAAATTTGATCAAAATCCAAAATGAGAGGTTAGTAGATTGTGCTCAGCCCTACCATTTGTGTTTAGAAAATAAAATTATCATATGGGCTTGATATAACAAGTTGTGATCACAGTTAACATTCAAAGTACAAGTAAAATGTATCGGTTGTGGGTTGGGGTGGGTTGGATTGGCTTGATAACAAAAGACTGATTAGCCAAAGCCAAAGATATGCCATCCTTGGAACTGCAAGACTGAGTAAGGTAAGTTTATGTAAAGAAGGGTGTACACTTTTGCCTTCATACGATCAGAGGGGAAATCTTAGCAATGGGTTTTCTCTCAAGATAGCTCATTAGTTTTTACATGCTTACTACTAACTAACTCAGTTACTAATGCTGCTGTGGCCTTTTCAAAAGATATGGTTTGATTTTTTAATTGGACTTATGTAGTATGCTCATTTCATTGAAAATGGTCTACCCTGTGCTTCCTGCACCTTTTTGCCTCAGTTGCAAATACTGTCAATTATGCAAATGAGAGGAGCTGATTTTCCCTCCACAAAATGCTGCTTAAATCATCTGCACTTTATTCTCTGGATACAAGTAGACATGTTTTGCATTCCATACTTAAATTCAATATCATGTTTTTATTCTTTTTTCTTATCTGTAGTTGCCTTTTTCCTGCTCTGAATAGATTCTGCTGAAATGCATTAAGTGGATATGCACAAGCTTACCTGCCATTAAGCATATGGGTTTACAGATAGTTAAACATTTATTTCCCATTCACTTTTATATGTATATCAGTACATTACCATTTTTCCCATGATGCACATGAATCCAGTATTCACTTGCAGTTCTCTTAAGTGACCAAATTCTTACTGCTTTAGTCTTGCCTGTACTTGCAGAGCTTCTGGACACCTCTAGCCCAATGAAAGCCTCTTTTTCTGTCCTTTTGTTAAAGGTGGGAATATAGATTATACAGCCATGTAACGATCTCATTTCTGTGTAGGTCAGTAGAAACCTGGCTTCTGTAGGCATAATCTATTTATACATTAATCTGCATCTATATTAGAACACAGTACCACTGAAGCTGTCTTAGCCACTATTTACCAAAGAAGTACAAGCTGAAATGCCTTGCTCCTATCCTAAGGGCTGCAAATTATGTATTGTTAGAAAATTAAAGGACAAGGGTCACCAAAAATTAAAGAGTGATGTTTAATATAATAAAAGCATTAATTTTCTGTAGTCACAGAATAGATAAATCAACAATTACTGAAAAAGCATTGCTTATCTCTGTCTCCATTTTAATACATGCACCTATGAATACTAGACATGTCAGCTTCAGAAAGTTTCTGAAAATATAATATTAGACTAGAAAATAGTATACACAATATCTAATACAGTGGAACCCTTTCTTTAATTTAACAAGTGGCAATAGGGCCTATGAACAACAATATTTAAGATTGATTTCCTTTATATTTGAGTTTTTCAGCCTCACAGCACTTCACAGTATATTAGGTAGCACAAGCACCATTTGGGTGAAAAGTGGAGAACATGAAACTTTCTTTCATCTGGTATTGCCTTTGCATATAGATACTTCTACTAGTAGGATATTTTTTTGTAAATCTAGCCAAGAATGCAAGAGTCACTTTAAAAATGCTTTGATGTTCTAGATACCCCATAGGAATAGTGTTCAAGGTCACATGATTAGAGCAGTAAAAATCTCTTTTGGAAATAATCAATTGCTAAGAAAAATGAAGTAATCTTGGTACTCCACAGAAATGTAAGTAAATGTTCCCCAAGCTATAAAGTTTGTGTTTTAACTTTTCTACTAAAAAGTTCAAAATAATGCTTGTTTTATACATGATTTTTCTCTCTCTAGATTGTCCTATTTGTTTGAACCAAAACTAAATTTCCTCTCTTAGAAAATTAACCCCCTTTCATGAATATTTGCAGCTTAGGAAACAAAAGACACAAATGTAGGGTTAGACATTCTAATGTTGAGCTTGCACTAAAGATGTCCAAATATACTGCTGCAACACTCTGTATGTGACATATAATGTTTTCAAACACTAACTGAATAGTGTGAATTACTGATCCTATAATACATGTAGGGCTTATTTATAGTCTGATCCCTAAAATCCCTTAGGAATTTTGAAAGTCCAAGCAAGAAGGGTATCTTTTGGATATAAACAGAAACATACTGTAAAGAAAAAGGAAGCCTCCTTTCAGTCAATTAACCACAGGGAACAAGAGTTGATAATGCCACTCAACACAATCAAATGCTCTTCAGTTTTCATAACATTAAAAAAAAATTAAAAGAAAATAAATAAAATTAAGCCACTGGACTGTATCTATTTAGAAACAGCCACTTTCAACTTTTACAACTTGGGAACAAGATACTTTACATAATTATTACACCAAATGTATTAATTCTGAGTATTCCTTTTTTGAACAGATACTGCAGACTGGATACAATATTACTAATATTCCAACTTTCACAGTTACGGAGTTTCACTGGTGTTTCAGTTCACACTATTTGTTCAGGAAACAACAGAGCATATTTTAAGTTAAAATAATCTTGGAGCAGCTTGAATAATAGGAATTTTATTATTCTGTAGGTATTCATGGACTTCAGTCAACTTCATTAGATACACTGTTATTCTCAGATAGCATGTTTGCTTCTAGCCCTACTCAGGCATTTGTCTGCTCATCTGTACAACTAAATGGGTGATGGGAGTGCAGATCTATCTATAAACCCTACACACTCCTGACAGTGGCATACCCTGTTATGCATGAAGCACTAAGGCAGTGGTTCTCAACCTTCCTAATGCCGCAACCCTTTAATACAGTTCCTCATGTTGTGGTGACCCCCAACCATAAAATTATTTATTTATTATTTACAATGCCTCCCACCCCGGCAAAGGCCGCCTCGCCAACCAGGGACGGGAGGGCAGGTAGGGAGGGAAAGAGAAGCCACGCGTCTCCCCCCGGGAAAAAACTCCGAGAACCCCCCCGGGCTCTGCTTCTGCTTCGCTCTCGTTTCCACTGGGGGGGGCAGTGTGGGAAAAGTTTCCAGAGTGTCGACCCTGGCCGGGGGGAGGAATCCCAGTGCCTTTGTCTTTTGCGCTGGGCGCAGCTCGCCCCCCCGGAAAAGCGCTGCCTTGCGGCCCCCTGGCCCTTCTGCAGCGCCCCCCTCCATGGCGAGTGGGGCAGGGGCCGTGGTGAGGAGGGGGCCTGCCCCCGTGCTGCCCCCCCAAGCTGGCCCATCAGACGGGAGGTTCTCCGCGTAGCGATTTCAGTCCCTTCTGAACAGGGGGCAGGAGGACGCGAGCATGTGGCTCACGCTTGCGCACCACCACTCCTGGGCCTTTTCCGCATATTACCTTATCGCGGAGGTGGGGGGCGCCGTTCGCACAAGCAGGTTCTTGCGCGAGGCGCTCTCTTCGCTGCTCCGTCCCGCAGCTGGGTTCCTGGTTGCACGACCGCCCCGCCCCTTCCTCCCCCAGCACAACCTACAGCCTCCCCCAAAGGGGGCAGGAGGACGCAAGCGCGTGGCTCGCGCTTGCGCACCACCACCGAGGAGGGAATGGAGCCTAAGACCATCGGAAATACGTATTCTCGGGCTGACAGGAGGATCAATCCACTACGCCTGGGTTTTGATCCTCGTGCCAGCCTGACACAGGAGCCGTCCTCGAGCTAGAATTCCAAAACTGTTAAACCGACTCCTGTCCCTCTCCCGGCAGTTTTTTTGTTTCTCTTGGCGTGCAGTAAGACGCGTTTAAGTCCCTCTCTGGCGATATAGGAACAAATATAGATATCGGATTAGATTTGAGGTGCCTTAGAGAGAAGAGACTTGAAGGAGGAGAAATGGCAATTGAAAAGCCTCTGAAGCAAAAATGGCCCTGACAGACGAAGTGTATCGTAGCACCAATGATTTGGGCTCGGACACTAATAAATAGAGTACCGTCCAGATGACCGTTGTATGACGGCTCTTGGACATGGAAATCTGAGCAAGGGCGCAGAAAACAACTACGCAGAGACCTGCTGAGGAGCAGCGCACTGCCAAGCTCCGTAAGTGTACCGTAGCACCAATGATTTGGGCTCGGACACTAATAAATAGAGTACCGTCCAGATTACCGTTGTATGACGGCTCTTGGACGTGGAAATCAGAGCAAGGGCGCAGAAAACAACTATGCAGCGACCTGCTGAGGAGCAGCACGCTGCCAAGCTCCGTAACATTTTCCTGTCCTCCACGGTGTGTGAGGCAGATGATTTAAAACTCCCTTTCAGCAAAGGGCCTTCAACCGGAGCAAGAAAACTACTACGTAGCAACCTGCTGAAGAGCAGCGTGCTGACGAGCTCCGTAATATTTTTTCCTGTCCTCTAGTGAAAGTGAGGCAGATGATTAAGAACTCGCTGTTAGCAAAGAGCCTTCGACCATTTCTTCAACCTCTAAAAAGGTGAGGAAATAGAATAAGCAAGGGGGTTAGAAGCTCCCAAAAAATCCAGCAGCAAGAGATAAACTTACAGGTAAGAGTTTCGGACGCCATCTAGGAAATGCAAACTCTAAGATGGCGTCGTGTGAGGTAACTGCCCACTCAAAGGCTGACGACGCCATCTTGAGTGTGGTGCCGCATGTGCTCACTGAGGTAACTGACCACTCAAAGGCTGACGACGCCATCTTGAGTGTGGCACCGCATGCGCTCACTGAGGCAACTGGATACTCAAAGGCTGACGACGCCATCTTGAGTGTGGCGCCACACACGCTCACTGAGGTAACTGGATATTCAAAGGTGGACGACGCCATTCTGAGTGGGGCGCCGTGCGTGAGCACTAGTTCAGCCTCAAAAGGTGACAAGGCCTCGGCAGAAAATGGCGCAGCTGAACCAGCCACCCAGAAGCTGGATGTTTTCCTCTTGTCCGGCGGAACCTCACCAATTCCTGCAAGGATGGCTGGCGAGTGCTTGGCAGCACAGGCCCAAACCACAGCAGGGACCACTGGAGGTTTGGAGGCGGTGGTAGCACAGTTTCAATCAGTGCTGATCGCACATCAAATAATAATTTCACAAGTGGCAGCATGGCCATACAAGCAGGTTGCAATTCTGATAACCAAAATAACTTACAAACGCAACTATAACAGCAATTGAACATTAGCAGGCCAGTAAATGTGAATTCTAATGGCCAATAGACGGCGTCACATGAGGATTTACAGACGAAAGGAGAAAAGTATTTTCTTTACAGAAACCGTGGCAGCAAAAAAACAAAAACAAAAAAAACAACTTTGTCCTCTCAGTATAAGGAAAATAGCAAAACTGTTTCAGAGGAGGAATCTCTTAGTAATGCTTATGGAAGATGGTGATGCGCAATTCTCAGACATAGAGGAAGACAATGGATCAGAGACAAATAGGATGTTTTGAAGCAGATTTCTTTAAGGGAACTTTGAGAACAGTACTTCTAACATTGGAATTAGATAGTGACAAGGACACCTTGAAAAAAGAGAATAAGGAATGTAAACTAGCATCGCTCTTTAGGAATAATGAGGCGAGAAACATGTAGTTTCCCATGCCTAAAATGCACAAGGAGGTTATTACAGTTCCATGCCAAGTTATATTCTATTCCGAAAGAGCATGAGGAATTTCTAAAAGTCTCTCCTGTGGATGCTTTAATAGCAAAATTAGTTTTGGGGCTGTTCTCCCTAGGGAGGGGGACACCCAGCTGAAGGAAATGGATGAGCGTAGGTAAGATTCTGTACTGAGATAAGGTCATGAAGCAGCGTCGGCTACTGTTAAAGAAACTGCTGCCGCTTCAATATTAGCTAGGGCAGCGGTAATGTGGTCTCAGGACATTCTGGAGACCCAGAATTTAATATGCAGGAGCTCTGGAAAGCAGTGGAGCAGATTCAGAAGGTGCTTAAATAGGTAGCAGATGCGAATTTAGATTCCGTAACCTTGGCAGCACGGAACATAAACATGCTGACGGTAGAAAGCCGGCCATTATGGCTGTGTTGTTGGGAAGCAGACCAGAAGTCCCGTAAAAAACTTGGCTTACATTCTTTTCCAGGGAGAACTCCTGTTTGGAACTAAGGCCTTGGAGAAAAAACAAGTTATGCCACTTTACATAAGAGAAGGGTAGAGAGGAGGAATTACAGGAATGCAAATTATTCCTTTCGAAGAGACAGATCTTACGAATATACAGGAGGAAATATGAAGTATAGAACAGGTAGTAATCAATGGAGCAGACCTAGACTTCAGTGTGCAAAATGATTCCAATATAACAAACAAGGCCAAGGAAAGAAACAAGGCCAAGCGAAAGAAAACTCTATATTGATTACAAACATCAAAAGGTGGCAGAAAGACTTCGGGCTTTCGGTTACAAATGGTCTCAAGTAACATCAGACTGTGGAGTGTTAGGAGTAGTAACCCAAGGTTACAAAATTTTTATTTTTTCCCCATGAGACACCAAGAGAGACAGGTTTTCTGACACTGACACTGTCAGCAGAGCAGGCCAAAAGAAAGGTGGTATTCCACGTGATAACTCACTTGCTAAATATAGGTGTGATAGAGGAGGTACCAAAAGAACAGAGGTATATGGGAGTATATTCTGTATTCTTCGTGGTCCCGTAGCCAAAGTATAGGCTGGTGTTGAATCTCAAGTACCTCAGTTAAAAAGGAAACCTTACAGACTATCAAGGAGAATCTGGTGTAAGGAGATTATATGGCATCGATAGACCTGAAAGAGGCATATCTGCACATACTGATGAGATCTGATGACAGGAGATACTTATGATTCAATTACCAGGACAAGCAATATCAGTTCAGGGCCCTGCCATTTGGCCTGGCGTCAGCACCAAGAGTTGTTACAAAGCTGTGGGTGCCACTGATAGCCTTCCTACATCTACAAGGGATTCCCTTGTATCCTTATTTACACAACATCTGGGTAAAAGCACAATCAAAGGCCAATTTGACAGGACTTGGAATTGACTATACAGGTTCTGACAGACTATGGGTTTGTTTAGGAACTTGAATGAATACGGCAACAGGAAGGCTGTACCTTTCTTCCGAAAGGGTGGAGAAAGTTCAAATGGCAGTCCGCAAGTTAAGGAGGACCTCCTCAATGGACTTAATGCAGTTGGCGAAAGTGCTGGGTCTGCTGGTGTCAACAACGCAGTTAGTCCAGTGGAGCAGCTTTCATCTGAAACCTTTGCAACGATTGCTACTGAGGCATCAGTTAGCAATTGCAAGGAGGAAACACTACAGAGTGGAAGTACCACAGCATATCCGGATGGGTATGTCCTGGTGGCAGTAAATGTGGAATGTGACCTCAGGGGTTCCTCTGTAGGTGCGGAAAACAGTACACATAACAATGGATGCGAGCCTCTCAGGTTGGGTAGCCCACTGCAAAGGCTATTCAGTACAAGGCCAGTGGTCTGCGGCTGACAGGAAGTTCAGTATCAACTATTTGGGGCTCGAGGCTGTCCGCCTGGCATTCCAAAAATGCCTGAACCTGATGAGGGGCTAACATGTAAAGGTGTTTACAGGCAATGTAACAACCAAAGCCTATGTATGCAAACAAGGAGGGTTGCATTCGATGCCCTGGTGATGGAGTCCACTCGGGCATTCCGATGGGCTGATAGAAATGTGCTGCCGCTTACAGCAGGACACTTGGAAGGAGAACTAAATATTCAAGTGGATTTATGGAGCAGGAATGCTCTGCATCCAAGGGAAAGGTTGCTGAATGTGGAAGTTTTCCAAGAGAAAAAATTCTTGGACCATTACTAGTCGATTTGTTTGCTACTGGGAATAAATGTCGAATTAAAAAGGTATTTTTTCCAGGTTTGGAGACAAAGATGCCGAGACTTGCGTTGCGCTTCTGGCGAAGTAGCCTCCAGGGACTCAGTAAGTTTTCCCACCAATTCGTATTATTCAAAAAGTCTTGATAAAGGTTCGGCTGGAGAAGGCCTCAGTGATATTGATTGGTGCACTGTGGCCGAGGAGACCATGGTTCCCACTGCTGCTACAGTTAGCTCGGGGGGCCCCATGGAGGTTGCCTCTGAGGAAGGATCTCTTGAGCCAAGGGCCAGTGTACCATCCAGACCCGGAGTGGTTGAGTCTGGCAGGTGGGAGATTCAGAGGCGATTTCTGACTCAGCAGGGTTACACGGACAGGGTAGTAAAAACTATCCTGGGCTCACACAGAGAGTCAACACAGAAAACATATGATAGGACATGGAATCCTTCACGAGACATCCACATATTAAGCATTTCCTAAGAGGGGTGACATTGTTGTCATTCACAACAGTACATAGGTTCCCGTCTTGGGACTTGAATCTAGTGCTAAATTCTCTAACAGCGCCACCATTTGAACCTCTGATAGAGACATCGTTGAGACTGTTATCTTTAAAGACTGTTTTTTTCCTTGATATTACATCTGCTAGGAGAGTATCAGAGTTAGCTGTGTTATCAATCAATGCAAACCTGTGCGTTTTTGACCAGGATAAGCTGACGTTGGGGTTTGACCCTTCCTTCAAACCAAAGAGTTTGTCATTATTTCACAGACACAATTTATTCATTTACCAACATTTTGCCCGAAGCCGGTCCAACCACTTGAGAGGAAGTGGCATACATTAGATGTTAGAAGGGCAGTAAAGGCTTACATACTCAGAACAAAGGAGTTCAGAAAATCAGAATCCTTGTTATTATCATACCAACCGAAAACTCTGGGTCAGCGTGTAAGCAAAGCAGTCATCGCAGCATGGATAAAGAACTGTATTTTCTTATGTTACGACTACTTCAAGCAGCCGCGACCAGCCAATGTGTGGTCACATTCAACTAGATCTATGGCCACGTCACTGGCCTATGATTCCGCATGCTCTTTGGAGGATGTGTGCAATGCGGCTGAGTGGAAAGAGGTTAATACATTCATTACACACTATAAGTTAGACAAGTATAAATCAGCCCAGGCAGCATTCGGCTGCCGGGTGCTACAAGCGGTGGTTTAGTTAAAAGACCCACCCAGGGGTAAGCTTGGGAAAGTCCCAGGCATAGTGGATTGATCCTCCTGTCAGCCCGAGAATGAAGAGTTGGTACTTACGTGAATGATCATTCTGGGATGACAGGAGGAGCAATCCACACCCACCACTAGGATAAGGATTAGGAAGTATAGGTGGAATGTTAACACTTTACAGGTACGCTGGAGAGGTGAACTGCCGGGAGAGGGACAGGAGTCGGTTTAACGGTTTTGGAATTCTAGCTCAAGGACGGCTCCTGCATCAGGCTGGCACGAGGATCAAAACTCAGGCGTAGTGGATTGCTCCTCCTGTCATCCCAGAATGATCGTTCACGTAAGTACAACTCTTCATTTTCTGATGGTCTTAGGCGACCCCTGTGAAAGGGTCGTTCGACCCCCAAAGGGGTCGCAACCCACAGGTTGAGAACCGCTGCACTAAGGTCTGGAGAGATCTCTGTAATCATGTTCACCTCACTGTAATTACAGAGCTCCTGTGACTGGGAATTTGCTGTCAGCAGGGTTCTCGTCATGGCAGTTCTGAAACTACTCACCAAATAGGATTACAGAGATCTCTTTAGACCTTCAACACTCAACCTGTGAAGGTCTACAATGCTGCAGAGGAAGTGGAGGTATTTCAGGCTGCACTTATGCAAAGATACATAAACCATCTAAAAATCCAGTCATAATTTAAATGCATTCAAAATAACTACAGTGATTGCTGACAGTGATTACTGACAACATAATCTCAATTCAAGCCTACAATGGATAGAGTAAAAACTGTTATGAGCTCTGATTCTGCTATTTCATTCTGGAGTGTTCCTCTGAATTTTTTACTGTTTAAAGAAGACAACTTTCAAGTCAGCAACAAATTCAAAATGTTCTCCTACCTTTTGGTATGATTTCAACGTAAACTGGCAGTCCATAATCAAACATACAAGTTCCTATTGGGCAATTTAAAAATATGGTAACTGGAAATATCCCTGACAAATGACGGTGACTTTTGTCCTCAAAGCCATTGTTCATAGCTTAGACACTCTGTATATTCACTTCAATTATAAACAAGACAGCTAACTTTTCACACAACACTGCTTGGATCATAAGATAAATACAAAAATCACCTTTTTACAAATAAAAGCCCTTTTATTTTATTTTTTAAAAAATTAGTCTTCAAATATAATTTTTTTCCCTTGAAATGCTGTAATTTGAGAAACTTGCTCTCGGCGTTTTCTGCTTGCCTCCCATGAAGGATGAAGGGGTTGTTCCAATTGTTTCTTCTCAGTATCTTGCTTTATATCCAAACCTTTGTGCTTTTGTTTCTGTGGGTGATTTTTTTCAAAAGCTATGTGACAATGAAAAGAAGATGAAATGAAACAACAGTTAGAAGACTTCTAAAGTACATTCCTTTAAGTTTGTTCTCTAAAACATAAGATGTTTTCTGGATTATTTCTTGAATGTATGATAAAACACCTCCATCTACTTTCATACAGGTACCAAAGAAAGTTGTTGCTGTGCATCTTCCTATCGTTTCTAACTTACAGCAACCCTGAAGTGAATCTATCACTGGGTCTTGGCAAAACTTGTTGCAAGGGAATTTGTCTTTGCCATCCTCTGAAGCTGGGAAACTGTAATTTGTCTAAGATCACCCTGCATGTTTCTTTGGCTGAGTAGGATTCAAACCTGGGTCTCCAAAGTCATAGTCCAATGCTCAAGCCACTACACCAAGCTGACTTTCACCAAAGATCTTTACATACCGTATATCCTCATGTATAGGACGACTGGCGTATAAGACGACCCCCAACTTTTCCAGTAAAAATATAGAGTTTAGGATATACTCGCTGTATAAGACCACCCCTCTTCCAACTCACACCAAATAAAAATTAAAAAAACATCAGATTTGATTTCAATATGGTAATTTTAATTCAAGGCTTATGACATGCAGGTACTTAGCAGGAAAACTGTCACTTATAAACATAAGGCTGTTTGTCATCAAACATGTAAACATAAAACAGTGCAAGTGGATTAAACTTTTCCTAATTCACTCTATAGCTTAAAAGAAGGACAAGACAATAAACCCATGGGAGCTGCGATGGCAGCGGCAGAGAGTTGCCTCAGCGGTGGGGGAGGGCGGGGGAGTTGTTTTGGGGCAGGCGATGGCAGCGGAGGAGAGTTGCCTCAGCGGCGGGGGAGGGTGGGGAGTTGTTTTGGGGCAGGCGATGGCAGCGGCGGCAGAGGAGAGTTGCCTCAGCGGCGGGGGAGGGTGGGGGAGTTGTTTTGGGGCAGGCGAAGGCAGGGGTGGCGGCGGAGACTTGCCTCAGCGGTGGGGGCCGGCGTTTGGGCCGGCGTCTAAGATGACCCCCCAACTTTTGAAAAGTTTTTTGGGGGTTAAAAAGTCATCCTATACATGAGGATATACAGTATGTCCACACTTTCTCATGCAAAAACACAGTCTTCCAATATATATTGCAAACAGAAATCCATGCAGACGTGACAAGCTAATCTTCAAAATAAGGTAGCCATATGGATTTTCTAAGCACTCCCCCACCCCCACCCTGATTGAATATAAGCTTCCTGAATTACATAACAGTTGCAAAGTTCTTTCCTGTACAGAGTTCCAATTTCAAGAAAGCCTTTTAATACTATAAAGCTCCAACATAATCCATATATGCCTGTCAAAAACCAACATTTATACTATCAGAAACACACCAACATGGACCTCAATGTGATTTACTCTGAAGAATGTGTGTGTGGGATCACACTTTTAATATTACACTGAGGGCTATTTTCCCTGTGCTAAGCATCTTTGAAAACAGGTGTAATAACAGGTCTAGAACATTATTTTACAAGTAACTGCTATAATGAGGCTGGAGGAAGGATAGTAAAATAAGCTATATAAACCTAGCTGTTATAATGGATCTCAAAATTTTGAATTGTAAATCGTGACACTAATTAAGACCAGCAGCAACACTTCTAAACTAAAAGATTCAATAAATCTGAAAAACTGTCACCACTTTATCAGTACAAATGATGTATTACCCTATTTGCAGGCGTACAAGACTCACTCCCCCCCCCGAGAAATATAGGGTGTGTCTTATATACCAATGCATCTTATACGCCGGCAAATATGGTACTTTTGTTATTCCATGCAGCCAAGCAGCAAAAGTAATTTGACTTACTAGTTCTTTTGTTTCTGGGAAGACTTTCTCTAGAAATTCTAGAACAAAAAAGAGATAAAGTTAACAGTGTGATGGTGCAGGGGAAAACATGCTACCATATTTTCCTTTTTAAAGTACGTGTGTATCAACAAAGATTTGATAACTATGAAACAATGAAATGAAACTATCTATGCATCCAAGAGTTGTTTGCCTAATTGTGTTCATATAGTCAAGATGAGCTTCTATAAGATGCAATTTCTTTCCAGATTTGCATGGTTAGACTGCATTTTAATTAAGTCTGTGAGTAATGCTTAAAGTACTATTTCCCCTAGGAAGGGCGGAATGTAAAAACTGACTCAACACAGAACAGTGTAAAAACATCTGACCAGAGTGGCTAGAGCAATAGTTCTTAACATTTAATCCATTACCATCCACACTAAACAACACTGACCATCACTATCGTAACAAAGGCATAAAAGGCTTCACACTGGCCTGTCAGATATAACCTTTCCTAGCCACAGTATTCTATGCACTGCTAACTTCCTTAACAGATTAATTTAAGGTACTCTATGTGGGGCTGCCCTTGAAGATTAATCAGAAGCTACAGCTACTGCCAAATTTAGCAGTTAGATTGCTGACCAGAACACCATAAATAAATCATATAATACCACCTTGAAAAGAATCATGTGTGTGTATGTGCCTTCGAGTTGTCTGTTGACTTTTGGTAGCTTCATGAATTTCATAGGTACGGGGTACTCAGAGGTGGTTTTGCCAGTTCCTTCCTCCAAAATACAGCTTACAGCATCTGGTATTTGTTGGCGGTCTCCTATCCAAATACTAACTAGAGCTGGCCCTACTTAGCTTCCAAGATCAGATGGCATCTGGTGTCTGGAAGGTATTTAGGCCATCAAAAGGAATATAAAGGAATTATAGTGGCTATCAATATACTTCTGGTCTGAACTTATGGTTCTGGTAATGAATCCAAACTCCTAAATCATTTCAGATATCAATACTTGAAGGACCTGCTCTCCCTACATATATCTGCCCTATATCTGAAGTCTACTGGGGGGGGGGTCCCCACTGCTATGTCCCATCAGTTAGAGTACTATGTTGTGAGAGGATGTGGTAGAGGGCCTTTCCTTATGTAGCACACCAATTCACAGAATCATACAGTTGGAAGAGACCACAGGGGCCACCCTGTCCATTCCCCTGTCATGCTGGAATACTCCCGACAGATGGCCATCCAGCCTCTGCTTAAAAACCTCCAAAGGAAGAGATTCCACCACACTCTGAGGCAGCATATTCCACTGTCAAACAGTTCTGTCAGGAAGTTCTTCCTGAGGTTCAGGTGGAATCTCCCTTCCTGTACCTTGAATCCATTGCTCCTTGTCCTAGTCTCTGGAGCAGTGGAAAACAAGCCTGCTCCCTCCTCTACATGGCATCCCTTCAAATATTTAAACATGGCTATCATGTCCCCTCTTCACCTTCTCTTCTGCAGACTAAACATACCCAGCTCCCTAAGCCGCTCCTCATAGGGCATGGCTTCCAGACCCTTCACCATCTTGGTTGCCCTGCTCTAGACTAATGGAATATCCTTCTCTCTGGCAGCATGACTGGCATCAGTATGGAAAAAAAATTAGTCAAGCTTTGAGGGCATGACTAAGTTTGCCCAAATATGCACATATGAGTGATTTCAAATTGTTTTAACTGTTTTCAAACTGTCCCATTTTAAGTGTCAATTGGTTTAATATGCTTCTAGCCTTCAAATTATTCTATTATTTTACGTTGTTTTAAACTGGTCAGGTAGATTTTATTGTACTGCATTGACCTGCAATCTTTGCATATAGGACAGGAAGTGGATGGATGAATGGATGGATGGATAAATGAATGCATGCTAGCAGAGCTCCAGCAAAGGGGCCTTTCTACTGATATGGAGGCACACATATGGATCCCTATCCCTTTTACCAGAGGGATATCAGCCAACTACTTAACATGAGGCATCTCCAAACATGATCAGCATTATTTTTTTCATGACATCTTGTTTTCTTTCTATTAACTAATCACACACTATAAATGGGTGGAATATTATTTTTTGTTCATTTTTGCTTTAGGGGTCAAATCCTTGTTTTGAGTCTTCTTTGCTTTGACTAGTGTTTGCTACTTTTTTCAAGACATGTGGGAAGAAAAAAAGATAAAAGAAATGGGATTTTATCCTGATCATGGGATCAGCAGTTTACACCAAACCTCCTCAATCAGATGCCAGCACAAGAAGGAAGAAGGGGCTGCTTAAAACTATTTGCCCTCAAAAGTTCTGAATTTTCTCAAGATTAGTAAAATGCCTGAATTAAATATGATTGGTTAAGAGTCTAAATCACAACTTTTGCCCAAAAAGTTTACTGTTTTCTACTTTACTACTACTATTTACTAGTTGTGCTAAGAAGGTTAAAAAACAAACCTTACCTTTTCACATTTTTGGATTTCTTAGAATCGGACAATGAACAGTAAAAGACAGATTCTAGCTTTGCTGCTTTTGAATTCTCAGAGCTACCATTTGTGTCTGTGTCCTGCACCATGCCAGACTGTAAGTCTTTTGGGGTTTTTAGCACCATTCTTTTCTTCTCTTCTCTAGGTAAGGAAATATCAGTTGTTCCCTTCTTTTTTGTTCTTTTTACTTTGCCAATGAAGAAATCATCATCACTGTCATTTTCCTCAGAGCCAGAAGACTGATTATAGAATCTCTCTTCAGTACTGTCATCAAAGTATTCCTTCTCTGGTCCACTTTCCTCACTCTTACTTTCATCACTATCAGATTCATCTGCCTTGTTCACGAGGTCACCCAAACATTTTTCTCCTTCTGAGCAGATTGTATTATCTGTTTGAACTTGATGAGCTAATTTGTCATGTTCTCCATCTTGCAGTGGAAAATCATCCACCGGACACTGTTGCTCAGTGTCTGCGCTTTTCTGCTGTCCTAACACGCTAATTTGCTCCTTTCCCATGACAGTTCCTGGCTTCTCTTTCACCTTTATTTTGTCTTGGTTTTCAGCTTGCTTAAACGTTTTGTCATGTTCCCTACTGCTGGAGTGCTGGGTCTCCTCAGGTTGTTTGGTAAGCTGTCCTTCTGGTCTATGTTCTTCAAAAGAAATAGTTCTGGATGGTTTCCGTCTTGCATCTTTAAAGGCTTGTACAGCAGCTAGAAAAACAATTTTTTTTTAAATACAGCAGTGCTACAGCTATGTATGAACAGGTCATAAGAAACACTAATTATATTTTTGGGGGAAGAGGAACCAAAGCATAGCAGTACATAACTTATGTGTTCTGATGTGGCACCCAAATTTAAAAATATCTCAGATATTATGGCAGTAAAGATGCTACCTGCAACCTTGAAGAGCTGTTGTTATTCAGAGTATATTGTAGTTGTCCAGACAAATCAGTGCAAGGAAACTTTATGTATCAGTAAGCTTGCATCTGGCCAACATTTCAGCCATATGTAAAGAACAATGGGGCAATGTAGTGCCCACTTACAGTGCATGCAAAGTCTCTTTGCAAATCTTTGCAGTGGTTGATTCTACATCTAGTCTGTTGAGCTGGGCACTGAACCACAGGAGATACAGGTAGGAGAGCAAAGGATTCTTAGTTTCCTTTGTGCATTCAATGTTCAATTAAAAAGCTTCCACAAACCATGGACTGGCCTTGTGGGTCATGGTCTTGATTCTTCCATCCCTTGGAATATGCTATATGGTCCCTCCCTGCAAAGAGGGCTCCCTAAATACCAGCAGAAGAGGCCTGCTAGTATTTTACTTCCCATGCTTCCCATTAGGGAATGTTATAACATTCTCAGCTTCATTTTGCAAACAGATAAATGAAAAGGGCACTGCAGGTATCTTTCACCTTCAGTGGAGTTGCTACCACTCCTGATCACCAAGAGGATTCCTCTATTAGAAAATGGAAGATGTCAGAAAAGGAAACTGGACCTGTCAAATATCTGAGTGGAACGTTTAAATTAATTTTCGCAGTGAATTCAAGACTGTTTGTTCAATCGTAGCATTTCTAGTGCTATGATTAGAATGGTGGTGGGCAAAGTACAGGCCTCTATATGTTTTTAGCCACAACTCACAGCATCCCACTCCAGAGGCTATGGAAGCTAAGGTCAATTAGAGCTGTGGTGCAAGTGCATCTAGTAGGCCACAAGTAGCTCGCCCTTGGGCTGGAATCTAAATTAAAGAATGTTGCCAAAAGTAATAGGGTTGACATTGCCCCACAATAGTAGTGTGTTCTATAGCTGATTAATTAAATGCTTCTGATTTCCTATCCTTCAATTGCTAGCTTTAACACTCCTTGAAACAGAAACATGAAAAAATATTTAATCCTTATCTAATAGCCCTTTATTTTTCCAGCCAGAATGTCAGCAGAAGGAACTCTGCCGTTTACCAATGCTAATATGGAAGGTTAAAGATAACCCTAATGATGTAAATATGAGACAAACAGTATCTCCAATTGATGGAGAAAATACACAAATGGGACATTAGGGACTCAAGCATTTTTCAGGAAGCAAACTGAGAAGACAGTGAGAAATTTGGCTACAAACTTACACAAAGGCATTTGGAGTAAAATCTGACCGAACGCAGTATAACTTACTTCCAACTAAGCATACACAGAATTAAGTATGTTTTATTCCCAAATCCTTTTAAAAGCTTGAATTTGTATGTGTCTTGGCTGAATCTAATTGTATTCAGACCTTCAGCAGAGCTTTCTGAATCACTGCTCCACTTCCCCAGTTTGAGCAATCCTGGAAACTGAGTGGAAACTAAGAGGTTTTTGTAACTTCTGATGAGAGTAAGAATACATATATGGAACAGAAAACATGACAGCATTCTATAATCCAGAAAGGAACCCTGTAATTACATGGATTACTGTAAATTTGGGCAAGAGAGTATATGTTGCTTTTCTTTGAGACTATTGTGTTCCCTTTCCTAATTATTTCAGATAAAAAGAATGCAAAACATTCAGCCTGTATGACTATTGCAAGCACTCAGATTCAAAGAATCAGTAAAGCCTAGATGTATAACTTAACACAGACTAAAACAAGACAATGGTAACTTTTTTAAAAAAGGATTTAAATATACATAGATTAAGTGACCCAAATATGGCTTACCTTTAATACTGGCAATTTTTGTCTTCAGTAGTGGGTGAGCTGACAATCTAGCAATTGCTCTGTCTCTTGCTGTACAATTGGGCTGTACAGGAAAAAAACAACTGCTGAGTGACACAAGAAAGAAAAAAACTTAGTAGGCCAGTAAAGAATGACCCTGGGAATGCCACTGCATCACCAACCACATACCATAAACTCCACTCAGCAATTCAAACTTCATCAACAGGGGAACTACACTGAGCAAAGCCAGCAACAGAGTTGCAGGAAATAATAAGGGATGGCATGTAAAACTTCTCGATTAGATATTAGATATTCAGGTTCTGTCCATTCACAAGTGGCATCTGCCAATGAAGTGGATTCCTTTTCCCTCTAGAGCCCACTGAACCTCCAAAACATGCTCTGATGGTTTGGGGGACCCTATGGATGATTCTGGGGGCACATGGGGCACTGGAGGAGTTAAGAGAGGATAAAACAGGATTATACTACTACGTGAATGGAAGTCTGCTCATACGATGTTGGAAATTGTTTTTGTTGTTGTTGTGAGTCTTCAAGTCATTTCTGATTTATAGCAAGTTTAAGGTGAACCTATCATGGAATTTTCTGAGTCTGAGAGTATGTGATACACCTAAGATCACCCAGTGGGTTTCCATGGCCAAGCAGGGAATCGAACCCTGGTCTCAAAGGTTGTAGTCCAATGCTGAAACCACTACACCCTGCTAGCTCTACAATTGTGGATACAGCCCTTCACACAGACAGAGATATCAGTGTTACTCCAACATGAGCACATCTAATTGTAGAAGCTCTTTGAGACATTTCTGCTTTAAAGCCAGTCTCTCAAGACAGAATGTGTACATTTGGCAGAGAAGAGACATTAAGTTAGACAACAAATTCTTAAGGCTGTGGAAATATTTAAGAGCATAGTTCAAAAGTACAAATGTTTTGAAGATCACAAAGATGAATCATTTATATTACAGGAACTGACTTAGTCACACGCAGACAAATCTTACACCTTCATGCAACATTCTCTCATCACCAACATTCTCAAAGTAACCACAACCACTTTTGTTTGAAGTTAGCATGTGTCTGCCATGGACATTCATCAGGAAACAGTGGGGTTTTTTTTACACATCCAGAGTAATTTCCATTCCAGACAGAATTGGCGTACTGTTTCAGTTTTATGAAGGTTATTCCTAGGATATCGTATCTTGTACTTTCTGAAGTAACAGTCAACTCACTGCATTTGTTACCAATAAATTATTAGTATTTTTTCCTGAAAAAAGGCTCAGGCAAATTGAAAGCACATACACACACACAAGCAGAGCAACTTGGGACTACTCAGAATACATACTGGTTTGAAAGTGTGCAGACTAATAAGAACATGAGCGCAAGCAATTACACCTGCCCAATGCATGTTATCTTTTGGGAATGTAAATAGCAGAAATACTTCCTGTTGAAAAAAATTCAAAGCATTCCTATAAAATGTGCATTTCAAGTATAATAAATCACCAGCAAGTACACAAAATCATTGTATGTGCACATAAAGTGCAAAAAATCACAAGAAAAAGAAAAGAGGTAGTTCACAGTAATCTATTTCTGTCTGATTTAAGGGCTGAATAGAGCTGCAAACAATGTTTAAAATCCACTTGAATTAATTACGTGTTCTTTTATTACAGTAATGGCAAATGCTGTTGTTTTCTGCAAAATAACCGAAATGTTAGCATTAGTATTAATACTAGCATTAGACTAGAAATATTTCGAATATATTGGCTCTGATCCATAACTGAAATATCAATTATTTGGTAATAGACTCTTAAACCTCTGAAATCAATAGATATTCATCAACCAGCTTTTTTGTTGTGTGCCTTCAAGTCATTTCTGACTTATGGCGACCCTAAAGCGAACCTACTATGAGGTTTTCTGAGGCTAAGAGTGCATGTTGGGCCTAAGGTCACCTAAAGGGTTTCCACAGCTGAGCATGGAACTGAACACTGGTCTCCAGGATCATTGGGGCCTTTCCACATTACATATTATAACGCTATTATTCCACTTTCAACATCCTGTGGAATTCTTTTTTTTTTTTAAATGTATGGGGTTTTTTTTTTATTATATTTTTTTAAAAACATAAAACAAATACTATAAAATCGAACACAAGTATCCATATTATACACGTGAAAAGAAAAACCACTTATATACATTGTCATATCGGTATTGAACATCCTAAATATTTGATAACATACAATAAACAGAAAGGAAATGTATTATTTCCTTTAAGCCTAAGTGTACAAAACCGTAACTTCCTTGCCTCCCTTAAGAGTTCCTAAAACAGCTAATCTCAACTATCTAAAGCTCCCCAATTCTTTGTGATGCATTAACATGTATTTCTGGTCTATTTCTGGTCCACTGTCAACATCCTGTGGAATTCTGGGATTTGTAATTTACTGAGGCCAAAGACCTCTCTGGCTGAGAATTCTAAACGCCCCTCCCTAAACTGCAAACCCCAAGATTCCACAGGATATTGAAAGTGGAACAATAACACTATAACAGTGTAGGGCACAAAGGACCATAGTCCAATATTCAAACCACTATATTATGCTGGCTCTCAACTGGCTTTAACAAAGCAAATAAAAGCAACAGATTAAATCATGAAATGCTTGAATTATTAAAACAATCTATATTTATTTATGGTCTCAATTATATTATTGGAATTTACAGTCTGGCTCTGAGATACTACATAAAAATACTATCATATAAAAAAGAACAATAACATCAAAACAACAGGTAAAAAGATTTTTATAATGAATAAACAAGTCTAGTTCAAGGTAGGTCCAGTCCCACGTAAATGACAATCTACTGGCACTAAAGTTATTTGGAAAAAAAGGAAATGTTTTGCACCAGCCTTCCTAATAGCCTTTCTATAATGTTGTTCAGGGGAGAGGAGAACACTCTAGAGCTCACTGCCATCAAATGTATTTTCAGAGCTGGAGTAACATATTGATGAACCTCCTTTAAGTTCTTAACACATGTGAAATAAGAGTTCTTATAATTTCTCCTCTATACTCATCTGACAGAATACTGGCTTAAATTAAACTGTAGTCCCAAGAAGAGTAAGCCAATTTAATCAATAGGATTTCTGGTATAAGCACTGACATACCATTCAACGATTTATTCACTGAGTCTGCCGTAGATGGGACAAAGAATTGGATTTATGCTGTTGTTTCAAATATAAGTTCTATATCCCTTCTGTATCTGCTTCCCCAAATGTAGTTACTTGCACATTAGTTAGAATAGCACTGGCTAAACTGGTTGCAATTACCTAACCAAGGACTTTTGTGCACTCAGAAGAAAAATTCTATTGCTTCCTGAATCTCATATTAATACAGCCACAATTGGCTTTTATTAACTTTAAAAAGTCAACCAACCACTGTGCATGCTCATATGCATACACAATCCCACCAAAAACCCTGTTACATAACTTACAGACCAAAGGTCTGCCTGAATAAAAAAGTCTTTGCCTGCTGGTGAAAGGAAAGAAGAAAGGGGAACAATTGAATCGCCCATGGGAAGGAGTTCCTCAAACTGGGAGCAACACCAAGAATGATCTATTCCATGTCTTTGACAAATGTGCCTGTGTTGGTGATGGAACCAAGAAAAAGCCTTCTCCTGAAGATCTTAAAACTTGGGTAAGATAATACAGGGAGACATGGTCTTAGTCTGGATGAAAGTCATAAAGGGCTTTAAAGGTCACAACGAGCACTTAGAATTCTGCCTGTAAACAGAGTGGTAGCCAGTGGATCTGTTTTAACCAGCCTCTGTTAGCAGCTTGGCTGCAGCATTTTGGACCCACCGAATTTACTGAACTGTTTCCAAAGACAGTTCCCTGTAAGAGTGTGTTACAGTAATCCAACCATGATGTGATCATGGCAACATTAAGAAGATGAAAGAACTTCAATGACATGCTTCCCAACAGCAGAAGCTCTGAGTTTTGTCAACCATTTCTTTGTCTTAACTTTAAATAAATCTAGCGATATTAAACACGGGATGCTTCTGCAAGCAATTATGCACTACCACTTAAAACAAAAATGTGTCATACCATTTTGCAGATAATTTCAAAATTAATTTCTTTCCCCAGTGCTAATTTGGTAACTTGATCCGGTTTTATTTCCTATGAAAAAGAGAGGGAGGGAGAAAGAACGAACTAGTTAATTTCTATGAAGTTTCTTCACAACAGGGCAATCAATAGTTTCACTTTAACTGGTTCAGCATCCATGGATTTGATTATGTGCGAGTAATTTTTTATTTATTTAATTTATTTTTTTTAAAAAAACTTATTGTTCTTGTCCCTGTCACAGCAAAAATGCATTCCCTCCAGGAATTTTTAGGTCCTCCAGTGTGACTCTATTGTACACTTCTGCCAGAAGTGGACCATAGAGTTACAACGGAGTACCTAGAGATTACTAGACAGAACACTTCCCTAGACATTGCTGTCCTCCAGTATGACTCTTCTGTGCACTCCCACTGGAAGCTGACTATAGAATAGCACTGGAGGACCTAGAGATTGGTAGAGAAGTGCTCTCTGGTTAAAAAAAATATGATTTTTATTTGTAGTTTTTCCACTTTTGAGGAGGTCTTTTGCCCCAACCCCTGTGAAAGTGGAGGGCTGACTGTAATTATTACATCTTTCCATTTTAAATGAGAACAAACTGAAAATATAATTTGCAAGACAGTATAAATGGTGTTACTCTGAATAGACTAGAATGAGCAACTTGGTTAAACGCTAGGACAGATTTTCTGTCCCTGGGACCTCCTGACAACTCTACAGATAGCCAAAAATCCCCCCGCCACTGCAAAAGAAGAATAAAAAAAAGACAAAAAAATTAAAAAGTAAAACAAAATCGGAAGCTGGACACCTATTTCTGGTTTTGAAAAATCCTTTTAAATATTAAACAGTGAAGGGTCTATTTAAAAAGGGGAGGGACTGCCATTTCCAGAGGCTTCCAAGACAGAAAATTCATTTTTCCCATAAAAAAGGGAATCTGAAGTGGATGGGGAAACCAGAAAAAGCTATGGGTGACCTCATGCAGCCCCAGGGCTGTGATTTGCTCATCTTTGGCACAGCAGGACATCTATTCACAATTATTCCCCAATGTCTTCAGTCAATATCTGACATTCTTCAAAAATTCCTTTCTTCCCCACTTCTGCAAATATTTAATCTGAGCTATATTCCCAAACATGTAGACCAGGGGTATAGATGCAACCTAGACTGGTGATACCTGGCAATCTAAACAGTTGGAGGGGAACATAATACCCACTTTTGAACACCAGAGCTAATAGCTTTTTTAAAAACAGCATGTACAGAAGTTTTCCCATTGTTTTTAGAAGCTGACAAAGTATCTAAATAACAAGGTAGGAAAGCTAGAGGCCTAGGCAAAACCTTTCATTCAAATACTATTTTGCTGATGGTCATGCTGGAGTTCTTGACGGGATTACCAAGTATATTCTTATTTCTTTTTTTTTAATCCTCAAAACCAACTCTTCTGATAAATTAGGGTACAAAACTAGTTTCTTCAAAACTCCACAGTGATTTTCTTCAATAAGAATTAATCGATTTTTGCCCATGTCCAAATTCAGCACTACATCTAAATTTACTGGATCTCTTGTAGCAACAACAAAAGTCATTGAAAAATGTTATCAGTGGCATGACTCAGAGGAGTTAATCCCCTGAAAGACCTGTCACTGCCAGAGTAACTGTTTGGGAGCAAACAGGGGAAGATTTTAACAGTCAGCTAATAGCACAATGGAGGATTTAGGCCTATGTATTCTACACTACTTTGCAGGTCCTTATCTAAACACCTTTCCCTTCAAAAAGCACTTAAGCAGGATGATCTGTGTGATGTTGTATTTTAATCTCTCTCTCTTCCAGCTTGACAATTCTATTTAAGATACCTCCATATAAAACTTAAAGAAATCACAACACAAGTGCTATATATTTTAAAACCAGATAATTTCAGCAAGTCAGCAGAATCATGTTTTTTTTTTACAATATTAATTTTCCTGAATTTCTGTGTTTCAAAACAAATTATCATATGGTACATGAAGTTCACATTTGCTAGAGAAGTTGAAGTTACTTCTCTCCCTTAAAGTATGCTGTGTTTAAAAGAAAAACAATACAAACTAATCTGAAGCTTCAAGGTAATAATGCCTGAAGAAAACCTTTTGTTAACTCTCCTAGGCCATACTGGAACTTGATGCATTCTTCCTCTCTCTGCCACCTTCTTCCACTTACAAATATCTCTATCTCATCTCGCTTCATCCTGTTTCCAGTTTAAAGCTGATGTTTACATTACACTCCTGAGTGCTTGGGAGAACCTCCTTCTACTGGAATCCCTCCAAAGGGAGCACTTAACCCCAAATTACCATCAGTCAGAATAGACCTGCACACAAGAAAATTCCTATGCTTTTTTGACTGCCACATTCCTGTAGAAGAGAGGAGCAAGATTGCCAACTTATTCTAATTCTACATTAACTGTTTTGAAAGCAGGTAGAAGTCAACGATTTGGAGATAGGGAGTTTGCATATGAATATCTGTAAAATGCAATATATACTGATATTTCTTTAAAAATGTATAGAAATGTTTTGAAATACATGCTATTTGTAAGTTGTTCGCCGCCTCGATCCATGTGGAGACGTGGGATACAAATAAATAAATAAAAAATAAAAAAATAAAATGGAAGAACACTGCCACTCTGACGATTGCCACCATTGGTAACAGCAAACTCTTCTAATAGATCTTGTGTCACAATTTGCTGACAAAACAGAAACACAGCTGAAATTATTTTAGAACATCACCAGAGAATATCTACCACATCAGGTAAAAAGGCATTGCTGACTGTGGGTTCCATTAACTTACAAATCACCTTTGGATCTCTGAAAAAAGTCCAACTGCTTGGTTTAGTGCAACACAGTTTGATGTAGCATCAAAAAATACTATAGGAAAATAATCTTCCCCGGCTGGCTAGTAGACAGATGTGATGATTTAATAAGTGTGTTCTATATTGATTTTAAGACAGTCTTCCATGCTTTCTTAAAAGTACCTACCAAACAGAAAGCTAACATAGCAGGTCAAATGGCTTGCTGACAATAACACTAAAGAATGGCTGGGTTAAGCATTATAACATAACAGACAATCTGGCAGATCATTTTTTTTAAAGCAGCATCTATTCCTGGTTCTAGTTATATGCCACAAGGTTGTTGTTACCTGTCACTATACTACCAGCAGAAAATAGTAAAGACTTGGAACAACTGATGAAGAAAGTCAAGGAATAAAGTGCTAAGGCAGATTTACAGCTGAACATTCAGAAAAGAAAAATAATGACCACAGATGATTGACGTAACTTCAAAATAAACAATGAAGACACTGAAATAGTCCAAAGATTTTCCATACTTTGGCTCAGTCATTAATCAAAATGGAAGCTGCAGTCAAGTAATCAAGAGAGGATGAGAAGTTAGAAGGGTAGCCATAAAGGAACTAGACAAGACCCTCAAATGTCAAGATCTGACATTCAATGAAGTTGGGATTATCTACACCATTGTATTTCCAACTTCTATGTGTGGTTATGAAAGCTGGACAATGAAGAAAGCTAACAGGAAGAAAATAAACTCATCGGAAATTTGGTGCTGCAGAAGGGTTCCACAGATACCTTGAACTGCTAAAAAGACATATAAACGGTTCCAAGAGCAAATCAAGCCTGAACTCTCCCTAAAAGCTTAGATGACTAAGCTCAAACTGTAATACTTCGGACATATCATGAGAAGGCTTGACTGATTAGAAAAGACAATAAGACTTGGTAAAGGTAGAAGGCAGTAGAAAAACAGCATTACAGATGGATAGACTGAGTCAAGGAAGCCATCACCCTGAGTGTGCAAGGCCTAGGACAGGGCTGCTAATGGTAGGCTGACTTGGAGAGCTCTCATTCTTGGGGTTTTTCATTAGTTGAAATTGACTCTAGGGCATTTAACAACAATAAATTGAGTAGGAATAGGGCACACTTTTTAATGGGAGCTATGACTTAAATGCAAGAGGGAACCATTACGCAATCTCATTAGTAAAAACATGTAAGATAAAACTATAGCTTCATGGGGTAGAGCTGGATATTTTCTACAAATACCACAGCGTAAGACTTCACATTTTAAAAAAGGCACAGGAATCTAAAAAAAGAATGTGAAAGCTCTGATGTGCAATGATGGATACAGGAAGATGGCCAAGGCCTGCAATACTAGGACTCTAGTGATATTGCTTTTTTCAGGGCCAGGCCAAACTCCAATGCACATTAAAGGACAGCTAACACCCCAGAAGCTTGAAAAATGAAAATGCACAGATACAAGATGGGTGATACCTGCCTTGACCACAGTACATGTGAAAGGGATCTAGGAGTCTTAGGTCTTAGTAAACTACAAGTTGAACTTGAGTCAGCAATGTGATGTGACATAAAAAAAAAAGCCAATGTGATTCTAGGCTGCATCAACAGGTGTATAGTTTCTAGGTCAAGGGAAGTAATAGTACCACTCTATTTTGCATTTGTCAGACCCCACCTGGAATACTGTGTCCAGCTCTGAGTGCCACAATTTGGGAAGGATGGTGACAAGCTGGAATAAGTCCAGAGGAGGGCAACCAAAATGTTAAAATGCCTAGAAACCATGCCTTATGAGAAGCAGGTTAGGGAGCTGGCTAAGCCTGGAGAAGAGATGCTTAAGAGGTGACACAATAGCTATGTTTAAATATTTGAAGGGATGTCATACAGGAGATGAAGCAAGTTTGTTTTCTGCTACTTCAGAGACTAGGACCATGGAGCAATGGCTTCAAACTTCAGGAAAAGAGATTCTGTCTACACATTAGGAAGAACTTCCCAATGATAAGAACAGCTGGACAGTGGAATATGCTGCCTCAGAGTGTGGTGCAATCTCCTTCTTTGAAAGTATTTAAGCAGAAGCTGGATAGTCATCTGTTGGGAATGCTGATTGTGTATTCCCGCACAGCAGGGGATTGGCCTTAATGGCCCTTATGGTCTCTTCCAGCTCTATGTTTCTGTGATTTCGTGGATTCAGATAGTCACCCACAAGGATGGGAGCTGAATCAACAGACATGCCATGAAGATGGCAATGTTCATGAAAGGAATCTAAAGTGACACACAATGAAAAGCACCCGTTCCTAGGGAGAAAACATACACATATGGTAATGTCTTCCCAGCACCAAACATACAGGCAGAGGGAAGAAGAAGAAGAAGAAGAAGAAAGAAGAAGAAGAAGAAGAAGAAGAAGAAGAAGAAGAAGAGCAGCAGCAGCAGCAGCAGCAGCAGCAGCAGCAGCAGCAGCAGCAGCAGCAGCAGCAGCAGACACACTTTCAAAAGCAAAGACGCAAAGGAAAGACACCAAAACAGAAATCTGTCTCAACCTAAAAGCAGCTATTATTCTGCTATATATTTTGGAATATACTTTTCTACAAAAGCTAATGTTGTGGAACACTAGTGTGATTTCATTATTGTATCACCAGGTAGCATGCCTACTTGATCAGGAAATACAAACATTTTCAAACTTGGAAAGTTAACTTAGAATTGGTCTTTAAATGAATTTGATTTTTTGAAAAACTTAATCATCCATTATCTATCCATCACTTTATTTATATCTCGCTTTTTTTCCATGCTGGGACTTAAAGCAGATTACAAAAGGCAGAAACTATAATGAGGCACACATAGTTAAAAACCACACAAAATCAAGGCTAATACAGAATTAACAATTGAGCCAATTAAAACCAATTAAAATATTACTTTAAATCAGATTAAACATTATATAAAACCATAAAGACATTTTTTTTTGTTAAAATCAGTTTCCAAAAGCTTGTGGAAAAGAAAGGTCTTAACTAGTCATTGAAAGGAAAACAAAGAAGGAGCCATCCTAACTTCCCTAGGCAGAGAGTTCCAAAATGTGGGAGCAGCCAAGAAGGCCTTCTCCTACATTCCCACAAACTGTGGCTGTGAAGGCAACAGGATAGATAGAAGTGCCTCTCTTGTAGATGTTGAGAAGATGTTGTTGTGTGCTTTTAAGTTGTTTCTGACTCATAGCAATCCTACAGTGAACCAATCACAGGGACATTCTTGGGAAGATTTGCTCAGAGGGGGGGGTTGCCATTGCTCTTCCCTGAGGCTAAGAGAGTTTAACTTGCCCAGGGTCACCAACGGGCTTCCATGGCTGAGCGAGGATCTGAATCCTGGTCTCCAGAATCATAATCCAAAGCTCAAACTACTATAGCACAGTGGCTCTGTATATGGGAAGATACAGTCCTCCAATTAGCCAGGGCTATTTGAATCTATCCCACTTCTGAGTTGCTTAAACAACAACAACAACACTGGAAATGTAAACTATTTATACAGTGACAGTCTCATTTAACTTTCATGGCAGCTTTTGTTCCTCTAAGAATAGAGGAGAGTTATTCAAAATTGATTCCACCTTCCCTGCAGCATTCCCACTTCCATATAGTTCTGGGAGACCACCCAACCCTCTCAAATGTTTTTAAGTTGGTATATCAGGAATGGGGAACTGACAAAAATACTGCTTCAGTCTCTCACACTCCTTTATTCTAGTGATCAAAATCCCTTCTGATCTATTATATTCCACCTTGTGTTCTTCTGTCCACTGGCAACTTATAAGGTACAAAATCCAAGTAATACTGAATATAAGGTGAAGAGACAAAGCTTGCATATCTCATCTAAAGCACTCTAATTATTTCCAAATAGGCTAGAAATGGAGAAATGCAAGCAATGCATTAAATCTGGAACTGTTGCTCTGAAATAGTAGGAGGGAAATATTTTGTCAAAGCATGCTGATGCAAGTTCCAATCTTGTGACTGCTACTGTGGTCAAATTTACACTAAGCTTTGCAGATGGAAATATCATTTAGAGTCCATTGCCAAGCACAGGAAAAACACTCTCATTACTTCTGGAAAACCATTTTACCAGCTGCGTATTTTATGATTCACAGTGAGTTCAACAGTATTTCTGCTTGCCCCAGAGTCAATATAGCAGATCTGAATTTGATACCCACTGTCTCAAGATTCACATTTAAAATCTATCCTAATGATCTGCTGAGTCAAAAACAACAACAGAATTAGATTCTGTCTTGTAACACTGGGTGAAGCACTAACGTAACTAGTTTGCACTGCAACAGAAATCAGGTGTAACTTAAAGAGCTGGGCACTGGACCTGGGAGATCTAGTCCAAAAGCAATTTAAAATGCACTGAATTTGTTGGCTGTGTCAAGTCACAATCTCTAGAAGTTTCCAATAAAATGTAAATAGTTACTCAATGCATGTGAGTACTGAGAAGCTAAATGAGGCATGGAATACAACCTTGTATATAAGGGACATCATGTTCTTTAAGTATGAAGAAAAAAATCCCCTTTTTTTACATGATGGGTGTGGACATACTTCATTCTGTAGACAAGAGAACAAAAGAACATACATACTCTGAGATTATAAGAAGGCTATTTTTCAAAAGTCAGCCATATTATTTTCAGTACCCCCCTCCCCCCAAAAAAGAAAAAAAACCCACAGGAGATGGACAGAAAAAAGAAGTCTTGTGCTGCCTTTAAGACTAACCAATTTTTGTATATAACAATCCACTTCCTCAGATGCACTGATGAATTATAATATACGAAGCAAAATGTTCAAGCTTCAGTTATACATGCATAGCTATGTATTTGTGGGGTTATGATCAAAGTAAAACAGGGTAATAAAAATATAATTATAACACTAGTTTTAAACCTTCACTAAACTAGCCCTTTCCTAAACTGGCTGTTAGGTGTTATATTTTGCTCACCCCAATGTATTTAAAACTTTCATTAATGTATTTTCTTTTATTAAAATGGAGTTACTTTATTCAGAATAAAGAACAGATAGAATATGATGTTAACACAAAATATTTGTTGTTGTGTGCCTTCAAGTTGTTTTTGATTTATGGAGACCCTAAGGTGAACCTATCACAGGGCCTTTTAGGGGCTGAGATTGTGTGATGCGCCCAAGGTCACCCAATGGGTTTCCCTGGCTAAATGGGGAAGCAAATCTTGGTCTCCAGGGTTGTAAGTCAGCACTCAAATCACTATATCACACTGGCTCTCTCTAAAAAAAACAACAACATTTTGCTGAAATCCTAAGTATACTTCATTAACCCTCCTATACCAGATGGGACATTTTAATATCATATTTTGTTACAGAATTCATGCAAAATTCGATCAGCAAGAGGGTAAGCATTTGCAACATTGTCACTTGAAGAGTTTTAAATAATGTCTCTGAATTAAAAATAATGTCCCTGCCTTGTCCATTGTGTCCCCTCACCCGCTCAAAACAAACTAAACAGCTGGGACAATTTGTATTTTTTCCCCATTAGAGTACTTTATTGTTCCAGACAATGTAATGCCTCATGCCATTTTGTGGATGAAACATCATGCAGAGAAGCCAGTGAGAAATAGCCTTTTCTTGTCCACTCGAAGAGGGGTGAGGAGAGTAAGTGCATAATTTCATCTTGGCACACTTAAGGATTATATGGAGAAGCTCACATCATCGGAGACAGGGATGGGAGACCCTGTCCAACGTGGAAATGCATAGACAGTTCACTGTATAGTAGACAGACACATAACTCAGGAATGTCTATGGGTAAAGGAGGATATAAATTATAAAAGAATGCTAGAAACCAGTGAACTACTCCCCACAGAAATCATTATTTACCACATAATCTGTGAAACTAAGGGGGCCATTAGATATTCAGAGCCTAGAAGCAGGAAAATTTTACCAAACTAAATGTGTGGAAACCCTTTCACATTATTAATCTGAAAGCATTCACTGACCTACTACTCCTGGAGGTGGTATATGAGGAACAACATGGATCTTTGGAGGACCCTGTGGCATGCAGTCACAAGATGGTGTTACTTCAAAGCAAAACTAACCCTGAAGAGATTTTGTGTACTCACTGCTTTTCTTCAGGGTTTATGTCTGTTTTGTGGTTTTGAGGGTTCATGATATAGGTTTTCTTATTTTTAGTAGAGAATAACAGTGGCAATCCCTTTACGGCACAAGAAATTATGTTGATTATCCTTTTCCCCCCAGAAAAGGAGATCTGCCAGCTATACAAATGTTTTGGTTCATATGAACATGATTTTTTTCTGGGTTTCAGTGTTGATATAATACTACGCCTTTCAGTCTATACCCACAAACATGTCTATGGACATGGGACATTTTATGCCCTGGAATACACTGGCAATGTCCGGGGGTCAAAAATACTTCAGAGGTAGCTAAGCATGAGCAGTTTTATCAATGTGGGTGAAGGTTAATAGTCACATTAAACACAATAGGTCCTACATCCTAGTAACTATACATAAGGATTATACAATTTATCTAATATACCACCTTTTCAATTTAAGTTAGTGAGCAACTTCAGAGGGTCCAAGACCAATATTCCATACATTACAGATCCACTGTGGGCTGCACGGTCCCCCCACAGAAACTGAAAATTGCTACATATCCAGTTCCTGATTTTTTAAAAAAACCATTTTGTTAAACCTCTTTTTCCCTTTCCCAGAATAAGACACAAAGATGACAGGCATCATAGTTTGAAGGAGAATTACATTTATTTGAGCAAACTTCCTATGTAAGCTGGGGGGAAAAGCATGCAAGCCCCCCCCTTTTTCCCTTTTTTCCACATTTGTTCTTTCCAAAATTGGGTGGCCACATCACAAAAAAGTGTACCACATTCTCTTCCTTAAAAATAACCAGAAGTGCATTCATTATAAAAACAAGTTGATTCATCCTACTGGTATGAGATTTCACTAAAAGATAGTTTGAGTGAAGGACAAACTGTCCCTATTTCAGAGAAATCAAAAAGACAGAGTGACTTGCATCAGTTTTAGAAACTGGAGACAGATGCTATTATGTAACTGTTAAACACCAGCAGTTGCCAGTAGAGGATACATTACGTGCTATCTTACATGTTTCCCTGGCTCCCCTCAAATACACAATCTGTTTTTCCTCCTCTGCCACAATTTACCTTCTAATATTTTAACAAAAGTAACCATGATCTTTTTCCTTCCTTCAGACAACTCTTATGAGTTAAGATGACTGCAAGACAAAACTGAAGCAATGACATCAGCCTAAAGTTTAAACTGGAAATTATGAGCATTTTAGAAAGTTTACCGTTCAATGCAGTAGTCACATATGGGAAATATAATTTACTGCCTTTCCCCTTGGATGCAAACATCAGTTAGAAAGACAGTAATTTTGTGGTAATTTTAAAAGCAGTAGTTCTTCAAATTACCCTTCTCAACCAATTGCAGGGAAGTATTTTGGCTATCATTGCTACAAAAAACAAGTTAGACAAAAGGAAAAAGCTGGGTCATAACATCATTCAGTGGGGCAATCACAAAAGCCAAAATTACATGATTTGAATGTGCCATTTCCTTAGAAATCCTTCAGTTTTCTAGGTCAGCATTTGCTTGGGATTGTATCCTTTAATTTTTACTTGAAAGATATCCCGTATTACCTTCACCAAAACTGGAATGAAATTTAAATTATGAGTAAGATTGAGAATAAAATGTTAATAAGCTTTCCTAGTTTTAACACCACTAACTTCAGTGCTACCTGCTTCTAGGCCAAGGATGTGCAATCTGCAGCCTTCCAGAACAAGGTGCTGGTCTGCAACTTCTACCAATTCAAATCCAAATCACTAGCAATGTGGGGTAAGATGGACAGGAGTTGCAGTCCACTAGTACAGATTTTTAAAAAATTAGTCCAAATTGTTATCTTATATCTTTAGAACAGTCCTAACTCCCTGAGCTGGATGCTGACAAACATCCCAACCACACATCAGAATTGTTCAATGCTTACACCAAACATATTACTAATAGGAGGGAAGGGTCCAGTAGGAAAAGCCAAGTTTAAGTCATAGATGTAGCATGATTCACTAGGCCACTCAGTATGTGAGTGGTATACACATGGAAATTGGACTTCATCACTAGGAACTGTTATTTGCCACTGATCTTAGCCCTCAACCAGGCAGATGGGACAGTTTAGCCTCACCATGACACCATGCAGAACACTCTCAATCTTGTCTGGTTTTTGAAGCCAAGCAGGACCTGATTGATTCTTGGATGGAAAACAATCAGGGAATATCAAGGAAGGTTAAAAAAGAATCTTGCCTGAAAAGCTGCTACCAGGCAAAGTTAATAATGGTAGTCTACCCGGATTCCACATAAGGCAGTATCCTATGTCTACCAGCGTCATATTTTGTTGCAGAATTCATACAGAACTAGAAGGACAAGGTAGATGATTTATGGCATTGTCACCTCAAAAAGCTGTAAGCAATATCATCAAGTGTTAAGCATCTGCACTGCACAGTTCTTTTTAAACAAAACGTAACAGATAAATTGGTATTTTTGTAAGACACAAGTTATATTAGTTACTATCATGAATTTCATTGCCGGGCTGTTCACACAGACACCAGTCCTGAACTCCTGTCATCAACCTTGCTCCAAAAACTTTTAAACCACTCCCCCGGTTTAATACTAAGGGTCCTAAGGTGGCTACACCACTGGACAAGCAAATGAGATTTATGCTGGGTCCGGGGTTGTAACTGCATGACCAATTTTCTCCTCTAAAATCCTTCACTAAAGCGAGCTATAACAAAGATTTATTGAACAAAAAACATGTAAGCTGGCTTGATACTTATTTAACAATTTATTTTAAAAAATGCAAGAAGGCAAAAGGGGAGGGCTTACAGCTACTTAAACATCCTACATCTTGTTACAGGCAGGGTTACTATATTTTGAAAAGTTAAAAAGGGGATATATTTATGAACTGGTATATAAGCTACGATAATTGCTACCAGAAATATTCCTAACCTTCATTTGCCCTCCTTTTCCCCTTGCCCATCTCCTCTAAGAGCTGCTTCGCCTGCTCTGCACAGCTGCCCTGTCATCGCCTTTGTGTGACTGGATGCCACTGCAGTAGCTGTGGCTCTGCCAGTTTGCTTTCCCCCTCCAGATCTGCCTCCTTTCTTACCTCCATTCCTTAGTTGCTATCTCTCTTTCTCATTTCTTTTGCTAGCAGAGCTCTTGATGGAGCCAGCAAGACAGTGATGAGGAGGCACTGTTGGTGGGCGGTAGTGAAGCAGGAACAGAAATTTTAAAAATCTTCCCAGGAAGAAATTTTAGCTCCAAAAAGAGGATAAGCCCAGGAAAAGGAGGACATAGCCCTAGAATAGGCATTTTCCGCCATTGAGTGATTGAGTACAGTGGAATACACCAAATGCACCAACATATTTATGGCTGGGGGGCATTTTTCTACATTGCAACACACTAGAATCCTCACTGGAGTTAAAAACAAAACAAAACAAAAACAGATTAAGTTCCAAGATAGCATTATCTAAATCATTTCAACAGCAGCAACTCTAATAGTAATGATGTTAGAAATATTAATATTTAAGACAACTGAGCAATACTGGAAGCATGTTAAGAGACGCTATATCTTCCAACAGATATAGCTAATATGCCAAGATTTGCTGTCTATGCATCATTGCACTGCTGTAGTATAATCCAGCCATCCAAGTTCAGTCCAGATTTCCTCAAAGATTTCTCTATTGGGCTCAGTCATTAAAAAGACCAAATGTTATTTATTTATTAACATAAATACATTTTAACATAACGATTTGGGAGTAAACCCAACCAATACTATAAACATTGCTCAGAATTAGAAGAGACCAAATTGTTTTGCTAGATCAATGTTTATGAAAGAAAATGGTATCAAATGCCACGTAGGACCTTCCAAGTACAGAAATTTTCCAAGATATTAACAAGGCAAGAACTCTCAGACAAATCCTGGCATAAACAATTACAATCTGTGACATGCAAAGGGAAGATTATACAGGAGACTGATTATTATCTCTCCATTTATGTCCACACATAGATTCATAACTTGTTTTATCCTATCTGTGGATGCAGATTACTTACGGAACATTTTTAACTGTCACTAACATGGATTCCAACAAATTTCTTAACTGCAGTCAAGGTGGGCAAAGAATTCTGTTCCTGAACAAGGCTACAGAATCTCATGGCCAAGTTCTTCAAAGTTCTTAATGGTAATTCAGAGACCACTTAACTGGAATGACTATTGCTGAACAGTATCATATTTTTATGTGAAATGTTATATCATGTCACTTATTAGGAATATACTGTAAAAATACTATAAATAACAATACCTATGAGTTTCATTTACAATATTTTAGAAGACAAAGATTATTTATAACCCATGCTTTTCATTCACAATACACCTTCCATTGCCATTTGTGACATCCATGAAATAAATCACATACAGAAGGAGAACTAGCTAGGTTCACAGTGTTCTTTGTCTCTTTCCTGTATTTTAAAATAAGTGTTTTATACAGTTCTGGCAAAATGAAGGCTGAAGAATCTAAAAACAGTTTTCTGTTCCAACAGCTTCAAAAACTCCTGCAAACAATTAACCCAGTTTTTTCATCCACGTAGCTGGAATTTTTTAACCAACGTTGTTCCCCTAAAATGAAGAATGTTTCTAGCTGTTCAGTTAGTAATGCTGGATATCTCAAAAATATCTGATTACTTCAAATATCCATTAGTCTTTCTTAATAAAAATGAAGTATAAACATGAGAAAAGTTCCTTGGGCTAGATCATTTTGGTGTAATATACCAAAAACAAAAAACTGGAAACACAATTGTTATAGTTAAAAGATTAATAAACTTAATGGTTAATGACAAGAATTTCTCAGGTTCTGCCATAAATACACCATTCTGTGGCTGGACGAATGACAGTAAATAATACAGAATGACTAACTAAACCATGAAACAGAATGCTTGTACTCTGGATATTCTTCTTTCTGACTTTTTTTCAGATAAATGTACAGCCTACTCATATGAAGATGGCACTAGAAACATGGTGGCCTCTCATATAGCTTTCATGCAAGGCAAGTTATTACCAGTTCATGTGGAAAAGGTTCATTTTCAATCTGAATGAGTTTCATTTTTTCCTAAGCATATTTCTAAAGAACTATTACCATATTTAAACATGAAAAGGTCGTGAATGTAACTAACCTCAAGTAGAGAAAAGTTTGTAAATTTGAAATGGAGCACTGGAAACTTTCAAATAAAGTTGGTTGCAAAAGCAAGTTCCCTTGTTTCAATGTTTGCAAACAGGAATGTTGTTAAGTAGGGTTTTGCTCACCTTAATCTTGCAAACTATTGCAGGGCTCTGAAAGTTACCTTAGGGATGGTAAGAAAGCCTCAGAGGAATGGATTTTCCCACTACGGACAGCCCTTCTTCCCAATGGAAATGATGGTCACATTGTCAGTTTTTTCCGGGGATTAGCTTCACTACAATCTTCAGAAGACACTTCTTATTCTCTTTCCTATCACTTTCTCCTTCCCTTCTCCAAGATAAGCTTCTGTGCCTTTGGATGGGGAAAGGCGGGAGGCAGGAATGGGTCACCCATTTTGAGAGTGTTCTCCAACCTCTTTGCAAGGCCTTAAAGTGAACGCTCATAAGATTCAAATTCTATGACTGCTCAACTGCTGTAGTGATAAATGCCATCAGGAGCAGCAACTGGACACTTTAGCATTTTTGACTGACTATAAAATGAGCTCTCCACAGTGGAAAACTTAAACGGTAAAAAATAATAATGGCAAAAAGAATTTGGATTTCTGGGTTTGGCATTGGGAAAGAGGAGGGGCTAGATACTTGTAATTCACTAAAAATTTTTCTTAAACATACATTCAGCTGCACAGACAATAAGAAGAATAGCATCCAGTTGCACCATACACTTCCCTTGATTTTGAGATGTTAACTCAGATAAACTGGATAAAATGTTAAAAACAAACAAACAAACTGGATATATAAAAGACAATGTTTTGAATCTATACACTGTTTTGCTATTACAGGTTGCAGCCTTATATCAAAAGCACAAAGAAAAACTAGCAAAAAGTGTGAAAATTAGGAAACAATAACAAAAAACATACAAAATCTTCAAAGTATTTGGTGTGTGCTGTCTATATAGTTTTAAGACATTCTGCAGGCAACAGACAGTGTTGAAGAAGATATTTAATCTACTTTTCTCAATTCCTGGGAGACTTTCTAAATTTGAAATAATTGTAAGAATTAGTATGTGCTATAAAATGAGTATTGTCCATCTATTCATGACAGAAAGCAGGGCATTCATTAACAGGGAAAAAACACATTCCTGCAGTTTAATATTATGGTTAAGCCTCAAAGATTGTTCTTGTATTTTGACTTTTAAAAGCATAAACACTGCACAAAGAAAAGACATTGTATAATTATGCTATTCATTACTACAGAAAAGTTCTGTTACATGAGTCTGCCAGGCATTTAATGGGCCAGCATGTCAGTGTAAAAGAAGCAAAAGAGACTTGCAAATGCTAATGAATACCCTGGCTACAGAAGAAAAAATACTTTGGTTTCAATTCATTTTGTCAGTTACTGCTCTGCACATTAGGGCAGTGACAGCATCACACAAAAATGTAAGGAGCTGGCAAGTGGGAAGACTAGGAACTATGATGTCAACTACCAAAATGGCCATCCAAGCTTCTGAGCAGCATAGGCACTCAACAGTAATCGTTTAGTTCAGGAATTAAAACTCGAGGCGCACAGTGCTCTTGGATACAAATGAATATTTAGCTTGGCAACTCTTAAAAAGTCAAATTTGTCTAGCACCTTGACAGTTACATTAATGAACAGTAAAACAGAAATTTAAAATAGCTGCAAACATGCAATCTGGTATACTCCCAGAAGTTATATTGACAGCCATCAATACGAGATCTAGAACAAGCGTATTTGAAGGGCATTTCAAAGATGACCCACAGATGTTCTAGATATTTAAGACACAATGCTTGGCATTACCTTCATGGCTTGAATTTCTTCCAGTAACCTCTGTACACGTTTATGGTTTTTCAACACTGCGTCTTCAGTGCCCCTGAAGGAGGAAAGCATTTGTTTAATACTGTGATATCATATATATTATGTTCAGTTATTATTAATGTGAAACAAGTTATGACAGTATTTAGAAACAGCATGGTGATAGGTTTCCTTCACCCTCCATTTCCAAAATACCACCACACAGTCCTGGAGAAGACAAAACTTCCTTTATCTCCTAGCCATGATTAGGAAATATAAATTTCCACTGGGCCACACAAGGAAGATATAGCATTTTCTCATTCATTTATAGAACCTGCTTTAATGGTTTAGTATGACAGCCAGCATGGTGTAATGGTCTGAGCACTAGACTATGACTCTGCAGAGGAGGGTTCAAGTCTTTGGTCAGCCATGGAAACCCACAGGATGATCTTGGGCGTGTCATACATTCTCATTCACAGAAAATTCCATGATAGGTTCACCATAGGGTCACCATAAGTCAGAAATGACTTGAAGGCGAGCAGCAACTGCAATTTGGTTCATGGATCTTATTGGCTTTTGTTAGCTGCCTTAGGATGTTTTTATCTTAAATGACAGAATACAAATATAACAAGGAAATAAATAGTTCTGGCAGAAAGAAGAGACAGTGGTGTTACCTGCACAATATACCTGAAAGGTGCGTTTGCGACATTTTTCAAATGTATGGCCATTCCCTCTCCTATCATTGCTTGAAGGAGAAGATTGGAAATACCCACTTTAGGGTTTAAACTATGTGTAGTTTGTTATATTTGAAATATCCAAATGGCGGTTAGTTTAAAACATGTTTTATGGGTGAAAAATCCAAGATGAAATCATTGTTTAAATTAACAGTTTGAATGTAATAAGAAACTATAATTATTTTAGAAGCTATTGCCTCTTGCACTGGGGGGAAGAGAAGTGTTTTTGTTCAAGATTGAAGCAGGCTTTTTTTCTCCAGCACTAAACAATGGTTTAATATTATGCCCCAACTGATAATTAGTTGGCAAGTTAATAAAAAACCAAGCCTTTCCATGAATATACTGCAGAACTGTGACTGCCAGCCAAAGAAGGAGCAACTGGAGGACGACTGCTTCACTCTCCCTGTCAGAAAGAACACCTGCTGGCACCTGCCAGTAGGCTGGGATTGTAAAATGGAACATACACACACACACAAACACACAGGCCTCTTCCATTAGCCAGGGAATTAAGGGACAATGGTTTGTGTATGAATGTGTTAATAATGCCAGGGGGACCTGTCTATCCAGTTCAAATGATACTCCTCAGCTCGTACAACATCAAGAACTTAAGAATTGCTTGCTTTCTTCATCCTTCCCATACAACTCCCCCATACAACCCCATATAAAGAACTTTTGATACTTTCAAAACATAGAAATGGCTGGCATCAGAGTCTAATGAGGTGAGAGACTGAGTCTAGTTCCAACAAACAGGACAGGGCTATAGAAAGCTGACCAAAAATGGAAACAAAGAAGACATAACTGTAGTCTTTAGGGAACAGGAGAAGATAAGGACAATGGGAAATGGAAGCCTAGCTCCCTAGTTTCATATCTTGGAATCTTTCAGTACAGTAGAAGCCCAGCCTTTATCTCAAAATCTATGAGATATGGTTGGAAGTCCAAGAAGCTATCTCTGAATTGAGGTGGGATAATTTGATGCTGTCCTTCAAATTAAAAAACAGATAGAAGTAGGGGAAAATGCTGGTTTATTATTATTGATGTTGCATGGATGAGGGAAGCATATCTAACTTAGGATCTAGTCAGAGTCATACATGATTGATACGTGTTACATGAAAATCAAAAGGAAAAAAATGATAACTTACTTTTTTGATTTTAGCTTTGCAATGTGTCTGGTGAGTTTGCGAATTGTCAGAACTCTAACCCTTTTCACGTCTTTTCTCATTTTTACAACCTGTTTTGGAGTAAAACCATAACATAAATTATTATGCAGAATATCACAAATATACCTTCCATTACTCAAAGCTTACAAATGGCTTTCAGTATTTAGTTCCCTTGCTAACAAAAGCCTGAATTCAGATTCCTCTTAAGAATCAAACTGCTTCCAAAACCATTCAGGCAGTTGCAAAAACAAACCAATAATCTAGAAACATGTCTGAGTTCTGAATGGAAACAAGCTATGAAAAAGCCAAGACATTCCTATGCAGGCCTGCTTAATATTCTTAGATGTAGGCTAGACTAGGCTATAGGTGAGGACAGATTATTTGTGTTACTTGTTCATTTACAGCTCACACTACCACAAGGACACCTGTACTATTTGCAGAACAAGACTTCCTTCAACTGACACATAAATAATGTAAGATAATGCTAACAAAAATCTGTGGATTCTTTAGTAACAGGGACTCTATAATGTCATTTCATGTGAAATAGCCAGCTCTTTATTCCAACATACGGTAAGTATGCACTGTCAGTCAAGAAATCCTAAGTACAAATTTTATCTAAGACGGTAATTCATTAAGTGCCCTGTGGCAAACTTCAATTTTCCATAGGTACAATGAGAATAATAATGCTACCCTCTGCATTACTGTTCACTGGATTACTGATACAATGCCACAAGCTTGGAGTACTTGAAATACACCACAGAAATGCTAGATTCTGACTATGTGGAACAAAAAGACAAGTCATGCAACAATGTTATATTTATATAAAAAAACACATTCAATCAAGGGATATCTGGATATAGAATTGTTCTTTGCAAGCTATTTCACAGACTGAATTTTTAAAGAAAATTCCTGATGTACAGTCATTTTAAAGCAGTACAATTCACTTATTTTTATTTTGTTCCTTCTTGTCTGATAAACACCTGGTGCCAAATCTGTAAAAAGTTTAACACAGACACTTTTCTTGCAAGCTCTTTTGGGTAGGTAGGTAGTTTCTACAGCAGCAGCAAGGAGCCTTCAAAGGTTTGGCAGATTGGACAATTGATTATCAAAGGCTATCATATGATTATTATTTGACAACTATCAAATACTGTGAAATGTTCCAGGCCTGTAGTAGAGGTACTAATTCTGCAGCAGTTAGGGAAAACAGAAGAATAGCTGAGCTTATTTAACCAGTTATCTTCTGAGCTTCCAAGCATTTCTAGAGTGAATGTGAACACGAGCAGTCACTGGTGAGAAAGATCGTTGTTAAAACTGCATTTATATTTATAACTGTTAACTGACCCATGTTCTATGAACAAAAGCCAAAGAGATCCATTCAGTGAGTCATTCACATTTATAAAAAACTACCTAATATTGTTAATAGTAATTCATCATTTTTTTCACGTTAATTTTATAAAAATAAATTAATTAATGGTTATAGAGAAACGAGGAAACAGCAGAAGTATCAAACCTGTTGCTGATAATCCAAATAAAATTATTTTAAAAAAACCCTCAATATTCTCCAGGAAATATTTGATTGTTATTGTTTGTTTGTTTTAAACTCGGCCAGTGCCCAATCCTTGGTCTTGTTTGCACTGTTTACAATTGGCTTTGTCATTGAAGATATCACCCTACAGCAAGACTGGGAAAGACATTTAAGGAAAAGTACTTGCTGTCAAACTAACTATTTAGAACTAGCTGAAGTATACCCGGCACTGCCTGTGTCCATATCCAATACTCAAAAGATGGGGCCTACTGTTCCTTATACCTCAAGAATTTTACTAGCAGTACCTGTTGTCTTCCTGAATTTTCTTCTTTCCTCAGGAATATCCCTCTCTTGTTTCTGGCCTTTAAAAAAAGGAATTATGAGGAGCTATGGCAAAATTCTTTCTTTTCCTTTTCCTTTTAAGAACCCCTCCATCCATAATTTTGGCTTGAAAAAGACCATTGGAACGTGCATGATAACCAAAAGCATAGTCAAATAGTCAAATTACAATTTTTGCAGCTGCAAAAAAATTCTCTTTTATGATTATTTTTGTTGTGTCAAGTTCTTGTCTGTATTGCAGTAGGAAGAATAAGCCAGTGCAGAGTCAATGTTGGGTAGTGGTTTGAGTGCTGGACTAGAACTCTGGAATGCAACAGTCTGAATCCTTGCTCAGGCATAAAAGCCCTGTCAGCTACACCTTGGACAAGTTACGCTCTCTCAGCCTCAGAGAAAGGCAATGGCAAAGCCTGTCTGAATATATCTTTTCGAGAAATAGCATGTGTATTTCTATATCGCTTATCAGCTAAGTGCTCTCTAAGCCGTTTACATGTTTTTTTAGCTAATTGCCCCCAACAAGCTGGGTGCTCATTTTACCAACCTGCGGAAGGATGGAAGGCTGAGTCAACCTGGAGCCAGGTAGGAGCAACTCACAACCATATGGTTGCAGTACCAGCACTTAACCACTGTGCCACCCGAGCTCCTATTGTGCTACCCGGACTCCTTTATGGAGAAAAGTCCACGAAATGTTTGCCTTAGTTTTGCCACAAGTCGGAAACAACTTGAAGGCAACAACAAGGAAGAACAAGAGAGAGTCAAAACCAAAGCAGCAAGTTAACCTCATTTAGATTTGAAAAAGCAGTCAGAGAGTACACAGAGCTTATTTTCCTTATACTGATGGCAGTTTCAAAAGGACAGGTACACTCTGTGGAAATGCATTCCAAAGAGAACAAATATTGATATAGAAATGGCACTAAAACCAAAATCCCTTTAAAAGTTTACTGTAAGGTGGAAGTATTTGCCTCTTGAAACCAATTAGTCATGCATTAGAAATGGCCATAGTGACCACTTCATGTTAACCAATACCCTTCTTCTTATACCAGACAAACAGGAAATATTGGCTTTTAAATACTTCTGGAGAGACAAAATTTAAATAAACTATCCCTGTAATAGCAGGTAATTGTCCATAAATATCCTCCCTGATTGTGTTTGTAAGGATGTGTGCTCTCTCACACACAACTTCAATAAATAATCATAGAGAGTAGAAAAATATTTTACTCAGAAGCTCACAAAGCTACTCTTTTAAGAACACATACAAAAACAGGATTTTTTAAATATATAAAGTACTGGAACTAAATTTGGGTTCCCTATCACAAGTTCTTTGCCAAGGTTTAAAGGTTTTCCTTCAAAAATTCAAGACAAGAAAATCTACCTTCTACTCTATTCTGCATAACATCCTGTCTATCCAACCAAACTGTTCTTACCAGTTTCCCCAGGTTCTTTAAGCCAACTTCCCATAACCTAGTGCCCTCCAGATAATTCTGACCAACTCCCTTAATGTCTTCCCATTGACAGTGTTAGCTGGGGCTGATGAGATATGCAGTCAAACACAAATGGCAATCAATTGTCTTTGATTTGACTTGACTTGCCATAAGTGTTTCCTGCCAAGGTATTCTTTCTCAGATTTTTATACATATGCATGGACTCTTTTCCCCATTATAAGTGGAAAGACTGGAACAGCTATAACTGAATCTCTACCTATACTGAAGCTGTTTCAGTCAACACCACCACAGGGTGAAACAACAGAAATTGACATTAAACTGAAGAGAGTAAATTAGCTTTACTCCATGGATGCTTTAGCTGATGGGATGAAAAGATCACAGGTTATTTAAAACAACAAGAACAAACAAGGCATATATGCAAGGCCCACAAATGAAAGAATCAAAGTAGATAATTATACATTTAAACATACATACGTATTTATCATCCTATGCAATAATTTTTTTTTCCAAGGGCTGTGCACAGAGAAAGTATTTTTAGTAATTAAGTCACTCAAAGGTCAGCTCTAACTGCTAAGCCGTGAATACAATACAATCCTGCTAAGCAGATCAAAAACCTATCTAGTGCAGCATTTTCTTCCAGAGCAGCCAGCCAGAAGCCAATGCACAAGCCATAAATATACTGGCACTCTCCCAATCTTGTTTCCCAGAGAACAGTTCACTAAGGCACACAGTTTTTTATTTTTGTTGTTGCATGCCTTCAAGTTGTTTCCAACTCACAGCAATTCTAAGAAGACTCTAAGAAGACAGGGTTTCTTGAAAAGATTTGTTCAGAGAAGGTTTGTCTCTGCTTTCCTCTAAGGCTGAGAGAGTGTGATGTTCCCAAGGATACCCTGTGGGTTTACACAGCTGGTGAGGATCCAATAGAGTTATAGCCCAATGTTCAAACCACTACACAACACTGCTTTGGGTAACAGAGATTATACACCGCAATCATAGCTAGTCACCACTGAGGGTTCTTTCCTCCATGAACTTGTGTAATTTCTCATTTAAAAGCAATTAAGCCAGTTATTCATGCATTGATACCAAGTTCAGTTCGGTGGAATATGCTTTGCCTAGAACCGCCTTTAAAGAAAATCCAGATGATTCAGTTGGCCTAAACAGGCAACAGGATGATGATTCTTAACTGATCTTAATTTTTTCCCCCTCATCGATTTTCCTATTTGTTTCTCGGCTCTGTTTGAAGTCCTTGAGCTTGGTAGTTCTTTCATTTTCACAGATTTGGTTATGTGCAAATTTCCAAGATTTTCAGGCGAGGGCCAGCTTTGTGTGGCCATGTTTCCTTAAGAAAAGAAAGTGGCATCTTCAATATGGAACCCTTTTAATATAAACTCCATTCATTCTATGTCCTCCTAACTGGGTAAGATGTGCTATTCTTGCCTGGAAAGTCAATGGTTATCTGACATTAACAAAATGCATTTTGTTCTTCTGCTTTACTTTTCTCTGACTTCCTTTGTGTTCCAACCAATGGCTTTCTTTTCATACATATATTTTATTGTCTTGATTGCCTTTTTAACATTGTGACTATAAGCAGATTTTGGAGACTGTGCCTTAAAAGCTGATGTATATTTTAAGTAAAATATACCCCTTAGAACTGCAAGTGTGAAAACCACATTTCATGTTTTCCCACTCTAGTTAATAGTTTTGCTAGGATTGGTAAGCCTACCAATCCTTCACATGGTCTGTAACCCATATCAAAACAACAGTAAGAAAATGGTAAGATATCTGTCTAAAAACATAATCTGGATCTGAGTATTTTCATTTCCATTAATATTCTAACAACTATCTAATGAAATATAATACAGCAAAGTTTAAATATGCGGTTTACTGATTCATCTAAGAAATCTAATGAAATAAAAACACATCCAACAGAAAATCTTGAGAGTTGCATTGGCTGGGGACTCCTGTGCAGACATAGCAGTATTTTAACATTAACATTAGAGTCAATGATATTTTCTTTATAATGCAGGACGTTGACCTGGACTGAACCAAGCACCACAAATTATATGTAGCAGATTACTAAGAAATGCATGCCTGAAGATAAAGTCATCATTCCACATTTGCAGGTTTCACTTTCACAGATTTATTTGCAAATTTCTCCAATCCCTGCTCTCCCACCTCAGGTGCTTCTTATCTGAGGAAACTTCCCAGTGGCTCTGATCAGGTTGCACAGCCCTTTAAAAAACCACCCCTGGTCCCCCTCCTCTTCCACTAGCCACTGTCTGCCCAGCTAAGAATGGAACCCAGCTCAATTTCTCAGCGTTACAAACACTCTCCTGATGCCCTGTTTCCACGACAAGGAAAACAATGAGCAAGAGAAAGAAAGTATAGGGCTACCATGCTGGCCCTCTACTCTCCCTGATCTGGTTTGGACCCTTGGTGCCCACTCTCCTCACCATGCCTCAGCCCCCTTCATACAGAACTGCACACACATTTTGATATTTGTGATTTTTCCACTTTTGCGAGAGTCCTATACCCCCAACCCTACTGAATGGAGAGGACCAACTGTATTTAGAGGTAACCAAGCTAAGAAATAGCCTAATAATATTAAAATGGAAAAATGAAAAGGAGGAGCAAGTGATGAAAGATAAGGTTCAAATAGGGTAATATTGCATAAAAATGAAGAAACAACAGGAAAGTGGGATTCCTGGTGTGAACATGCAAATATGAGATGCCAACACTATGTTTTCTTAGTAAACTACAAATATCGTTCAGAAGCATAAGTCACTTTCGGTCAATATGAAATATCATAATGATTATTTACTGTATTTTACATTTCACTTTATATGGTTCTCATGAAATTACTCAACTGCAATAAGGTTTTCCAGCATAGCCATCAGAAACCTGACACTCTTGATAAGAAAAAAAAAATCAGCTAAATTGAAAGTTTTGATCAAAGATGCTTTCTAGCTCCCTTTCACACAACTGATGTAATCTCACATTGGTGACAACTATACTCATGGCAGCTATGATGCACACATTACTCCAACAAACTGAATTTAAATTTAAGACATGTACTAGACACGGGGTGCGTGGAGGGAAAGGAGATGGAATGTTTCAAGGGTGTATTAACGGACTCACTGGATTTCAGCCAAAGATTATACAGTGCAAAGACCTTGTAAGGGGTGGCAAATACTGGAAAGAAATAGGACATCAGAATAAAATGTTATACTTGGCTACTTTGGGGGCTTGCTTTAAGTCTGAACAGAGAGAAGAGGTCCAACTTAAGCTAACCATCAGCCAAGAATCTAAGAATATTTTCAGGAAAGTTTGACCAAAAGGGGAAAGAGGTCTCATGAAAGGTGCATATAGCTCAAAGCTTATCACCACTATTAAGTCAAAATATGGAAGGAGTTAACACCACATAGTAGCAGGCTCCCAGGAGTAAAACTATGCTGGGCTCTTGAATACCCAGGCAGCAACAGAAAAAACATGGGATTTCTGATACTGACTAGCTGCTGTGCATTTCTATTAGTTTTACAATCACACATGCTGTGACTTTCTCAGGGTAGTTTTATGATAAGAACATGACAGACACTTAATAGATAAACACATAAAGAGGAATGATGCTAATTTCATAGCAAAAATCATATAACAATATAAAGTCCTAACATTAAAAACTTGGAAGTAATCCATTCAAGATAATAAAGCTATTACCACTGAAATCAACGTAACTGGAAGTCCAATGGCCATGACCATTTGACACAAGTTCAAAATTCCACATGCCAGTATTTTGCCTCTGACCATCCAGCATCCACTTGATGCTATCTGTATACTATTATCATTTTTCAGGCATTTGCAACAATTTGCAAAATTTAATTTTGGCAACTGCTCCTTTTATTATTGTATTGAATTTTTCACTTGTATACACTTCGTTACAAACTCACAACAGTTTTAAACACAACTGTCAGACTGGTGAGTTAAACCACTACAGAACAACTTTCAGTTTTTTCATCAACCAGTTTAGATCCTGTTTGACATCCCATTACTGGTTTTGATACATTTCTTCCTCTAAGGCAGTTACAAACTTCTGAATAGCCTCAAAAATGAAGCTAGGTCAACCAATGTGTATGTGGGAGGACTGAAATAAAAAGTCTGATGATTTTTTGCAACATGAACAGTTGATTTTAATACGTACCTCACAGTGACAAAACAGTTCAGAGCACACACATGATTTCACCTTTATTCCTAACCTGAGCAAAGAGAGAAGTAAGCCCTTCTCATGGTCACTGTCACAGAGAAGACCCTAGCAGTCATTAAATACTCAGTGCTACTGGCACGACCTTTATAGGAGGTTCAATCCAATCTAAAGATTAAATGGAGTAAAGAAAAAAAAAACCTCTCCATTTGGGAGGGGAAAACAATGGTGAAAGGCCACTAACAAACAGTCAGCATGTGCAATGTTTTACAAGTGGAGGAGCTAAATGTAACTCAATGTCAGTCAGTACTTTCAAGCACTTCTTCAATAATTTAAGAGGATGCAAGCTTCTTCCAGGGTTTGGTGCCTGAACATGAATGCTACTTCCACATAGTCTTAGGGTCTTAAGCTGGTAATAAAAACTGCACGGTAATCATTGTGCAAATGTTAATATTCATGATACACTTGCTAGTAGTATTCGGTCAGTATCACAATTTATAAAGAAGTCATACCTTTGAGCACAGGGAACATGTCTCTAATTCTACCAAAATTGGGAGGAAGACTGGAAGTGGCAGCCCATTCACCACGGTAAATGAAAGTGTGGAAATCAACACAGCACTAGACAGTGTTTTTTGTTTTTGTTTTTTGGAGGGGGGCAGTGACAGCATGTGCCCATCAGTGTCTCTTACCTGTTAACATTACTACCTATGGTTTTATTGGGTTTCTTTTTTGAAGCAATAGGTGTGTCCATTAGTGTCTCTTTCTTAACTTGCTGATCACAAGTGGCAAACATCTCCTCCGTTGGTATAATGCCTGTCTTCAGCCTTAAGCAAATTTGGTCTGTTAGCAGTGGAGCCACTCACAGCGATGCTTCATGTCATTGGATCCATACTGTGATGGAAGAGGGATATTGATGCTGCAGTTCACTTTTTAATCTAAGAACCAATTGCTACTAATTCAAGTATTAAATATTGCACTAGAAAATGACTAGAAACTACAGACTGTTAACTTCCAACTAAGTTGGAAAAAATGTGAACAATCACAGAACATCTTCTTTCAACTGAATCATTCTAAAACACGTAACAGTTTTTTATTTAGAGAGTGAGAACCAGTCCTCAGTACTTGTATTCATTGCAAGAGTTGGCATGAGAGCTCTGATTTACACTTAAGGACTACATTGTTCAATTGAAAGGTTCCTGTCAGCCCCAGAAGACTAAAGATTTACAGATGGTTCACATAAAAGACACTAAGCCTGTTCTTAAAAAGGTGAGAGCTGCGATAAGACTTATTACGATCAACAGAGATACTTTTGAGGAAAGTTTAACCTTAAGCACCAATAATTAGGCTGAAAAAATTTGTGATCCCAGTTTGATCATGTTGAATCCCTGCACTGGCAAGGAGGACATTTAAATGGAACACTGACAAGTTAGAAAAGTAGCTGAATTCTTTTCCCGTACACTTCTGTTTCCTCCTGAAATCAGTGCTTTAAAAAGCTTGAAAGGTATGTCAGAGTTGTCCCTGCAGATAAATAGCTAAGGAGTGGGTTGCTTGCAAGTTTTCCACCGTACAGGAATGAGCTGGCAGAGAGTTTTACTCCAATTATGCTTTTTATCAGAGCCTGGAAATGTAACTTTATGGACTGCAACCTCCAGAATCCACTAACCAGTCTAACCCATGAATACATTGAACAGGGAATTCTAAGAGTTTCGCTTGTTTTTTTCTGAAGCTGTACTTTATAAGCATTCAGTAGTGACATAATGTTGACCAATAGTCCTTTACTCCTTAGATTTTTACTCTCTTTACAGGAATCTGTTTTTGTGATGTGTATTTTAATTTTCCCAGCTGCAGTGACTTAACTAACAAATGTGTTTCCATCATGGTAATGATAGCAAACTGTGGCAAATCTGAAGACTCTATCTATACTATAGAGTTAACAGAAACTTGATACCACAAAAACAATTTGATACCAATTAATAATTTAGCTTAATAACTTCTGGTGGGTAACTAAGTACATCATAAAACTACATATCCCAGGAATCTACATGACAAATGCACGACAATAGTAGTGGTATCAAACTGCTGAAGCTGTGGAAGGTAGACATATTTTATGTTTTTTTGTTTTGTTTTTTTGGTAAACTACCCCGTTTAATATTTTAAGAACAGCTTGCCACAGTAAACTGGATTATATATGTAACATTGGGCCATATGTCAGAGTAGGCACACAGTACAAAATTAAGATAGAAGAGATTTGAGTCTCACTAATTTTTTTTCCAAAAATAGTGTCTTTCTTCTTTATGAACTGGATGCAGTTACTGTGGCTCAGTGTCTCTACAAATGAACCCCAGATGAACTTAATTTTTAATACCATGTGCTGTTATTTGTAATTAACACTTGGTAAAACTTTTCATAAGTAATGATACTGTTTTCCCAACAGTGAATACCAAGTTAATGATTTCACTTTGCAGCAAAATAGCAAAAGCTCGTGCTTAATGACACTTGTATAATTTATATAACTTGTATAACTCAGCACACTTACTTCACCTTCAAAAGGTTGTCTAGAGCCATACCTAAATTTAAGTGAACTGCAGTCCTGTTTTAAAGAACATTCTATGAAAGAAAATGCAAAGAACCTGACAAAAATTTCTGAGTGATCTGTTCAGAGAAAAAAGTTTTCTGTATTCTAGATTCTTGCCCCTTTTAAGGCCTCCTTTAAGCTGACATGAAAACAGCTGCAGCAAATTTTACATAGAACACACATGCTATGGTCACAATTCTGTAAAATTGGCAGTAAATTATAAATTCCCTTACTGCCTTTTTGGATTCTTCTTTGCTTTATCTTCATAATGTGCTTTGATTTAAATGGAAGAAGCCATTCACCACCACCTCCAACATTTGCATGAAATACAAATCCCAAATATAGACACAATTGCCTTACTTGGTTAAATGTTATTTAGGTTATGTAATAAAAGCCAGTATGATCCAGTATAAATCTGCATAACTGCCACAATGAAAGAAAGCTATAAATAATAAAAATGCACTAGAAATCTGAAAAGCTAGAATGTATGATTCAAAATGATAAGAGAGTTAAGTATGGACATAAATGTTTAGGCCTAAATTCAACTGCTATTTCTAAGCAGACAAGATACACAGATTTTATTATATTCAATACAAGTGGGAGCAATAATTGCTTTAAGCCTCAGTGTCCAAAATGGGTGTGCCAATCTGGTGTTTGTCTTTGGCATGCAAGGCAGAGTTGAGCATCTGGAGATGAGAATCAAGGTACTTAACCCATCTCCACAGTGCTGTTTACGCTCTCCAACTACTTCTTCCCAAACATTTTCCACATCTGTCTTGACTAATAATAAAGGGGAGGAGTTAAACTCTACCTCTCCACCCACCATTTCTGCCTTGCAAGTCTTCCCATTCTGGCCAAAGGGTAAACAAATGTTTGATACTGAACATCTAGTTCCATCCCGGTTTTTAAATTTGACAAGCTTGTACAGTACGACACACATGCTAAAACATTTTTCTCCAGGCATGCCCAAGACAATACTGTATTTTGGATCACCATTAAATTTACCATAAAAACTGTGTTGAGCGAAGGAGCACAAAATTGGTAATGACTATACAGTCCCACTATAACCAAAGAACACATAAGCATGCACATTTTTCTTCTCGCAGTTTGGAATAAACTAGATGACAAACTGGAGTTCACACTCAGACAGAAAAACAATGACCAAAATGGGATCTGGAACAAAACACTGGAACATAGAATGTTACTTTTCTCCTATGAATTCTCCTGGGCTATTTTGTTTTTTTCTTCTATCCTATCTTTGACCAGTATTCTGTGATCAATGGCCACTACAATTGACTGTTGGGGTTGACATGGTGGTCTTTATTCTAACAAAGAAAGAGATGTCAAATGGACAGTAAACATGAATCTGGAGGTTGGATTTCCAGGTGAATTTCCAAGTGACTGTGACCAACAAGAAATGAAATCTCCATGTTCCCTTTCCTTAAAACAAGAAACTTATATGCTCTGTGTAATTTTTTTCTTCTGTTGCCATTATAAATTAATCTGGTTTGCTTCTCAAGTTTCCCATTGTAAACCACAGCAACTCCAGGTGCATCACCACACTGAAGCCTCCAAGTACCACTTTGACCATTTCCCTAGTACAACCCTGCCTCTTATGTGGCTAACTATAACACTCCTTTCTCTCATCTGCTCTTCTTTGATCATTTAAGAAACTAGCCTGACAGAACATTGCTGTGCTGCTGTTGGTATACTAATCAATGATTTCCTTCTGTAAACATCTGTGATACAATGAGACTCAAATGTTTCAGTCCTAATTTTTGTCAATATTTTTTGAGCCAAGTTCTCAGTACAATGTATGTCATATCTCTACAAAAGATCCTAGTATACCAGAAATTCATGTTGGTTGAATACATGCACATAGATGCAAGTTATCATATATATATATATATATATATATATATATATATATATATGAAGAACAAATGGCAACATACTAACTTTCCTCCGATTCCACTTGTTGAAATGCCATCTTCTAACTCACTTATCACTCACTCTGAGCTCATTCACTATTCCATCACACCTTGATGTTATCAATCATTCACCCACTCATTCGTGTCACAGGACAGCTCAAACTAGCTTTGCATACAACTAGCCTATCTGTAGAGCTTGTCATTACCACTGTTCCCAATTTGGAGGCGACCTTCAGTATGCCATGTAACGTCTTTCTCAAGGCCAACTAGTGAATTTATACGACAATTAGAAGATTCTGAAGCTTTCTGATTTAATAGCTCTGTAACTTAGATCATATCCTATATGAGACAACCACTAGTTAGTGTTTACATCACTGTTGTGGTTTGAGGTATTTTTTGTCACAGTATCATAAAATTAAAGGAGAAGGCAGGAATGCTACTGTGTATCATCCTATTTCCATCTGCCCTTTTTGCTCTGTAAACAAACATGTAACACTCTGCTCCTTATTCTCAACTGTCCACGGCTTAAGCCAACCCCCCCCCAAAAAACAAAAAAACAACCCCCCCTCATGTGTCAGCAGAGGTAGAAGAAGGTATCATTAGGGAAATAAGTGTAGCGTATTGCAGGACATGTCGTAAAGACTGTACAAAGATTTCCAGCAATCTGCACCTCTGAAAGGGAGCCCAACTTATATTCTGGGAACTAATGGAAGCAAAAACAGAAATGACAAGCAGATGGAGACAGGAAACCTTATACTTCCCCTCCATATCCACTGGAATTCTTGGATACCCCCAAACTGAAATAATACCAAGTTAAATGGTAATTTACACATATTCAGTCCCAATGAAACCCATTATTATGGATTGTGCTCATTCAGGAAAACATTCATGGCTGCAAAATAAAAGCCTATTTATCCCAATTAAAAAGATAACATTGATTTATGTTAACTCTGTTGTTGCAATACTGTTTAACAGTGCAACAGCACAGACACTGAGACTGATAAATATCAACAATCATGAGTACACAGTGTCAGATGTTTTTTAAATACATCCTTCATACACCTGTAGATGTACCAGAAAAGCATAACTATTATCTTCATCACAGCTGTACTACAGTTTCTTTAAATATAGTCTTCAGCAAGTTCCCATGACTGAGCTTGCATATTTTTTATTATACACCAGCAAAGTAAGCAGCCACATGTTTTATTTTTGGCAACTTCAAACTAGCCTACGTGGCCCAGCCACTTACACTTTATATAAACCACTCTGAGCTGAAGCAAGGAATCTCTTTTACACACACAGTCAATTAATACTGCTTAGCTTACAACGAATACACAGATTGCCTTTACATTTCAGTTCTTTAAAATCAAGCAAAACAGTCTGAAGTGCCGATCACTGTTTGACTTTAATTTTCTACAACTGATGATGTGGCAACTTGCACTTGAATAATAGCTGCTGGAAGAGATCCTAGGAAAAATGCTTTTCTTCTGAATTCTATTTCAGAGAGCTTGGAAATGTCTTAAGAATTGGTTGTTTAGAACACTGACATGCAGTGAAAGAATTTCAGAGAACTTTAAGTAGAACTCAGATTATCATAGATAATTATTTTTCCTAAAGAACTTAACTTCATACTAAATAATTTTGAACAAGACAATTTTTTTATACGCATTTCCAAAGATCTAAGAAGGCTTCAGACCAAAGTATGGCTCACTACTTTAACGTCCCACATGGACAAAAACAATTAAGTCCACAAATGCTAGCAGGAACTGATATGAAGTAGACATTTAGTAGACATGTGGAATTATGAACTTGTAGTAGATATGTAAAATTTGGTTTATCACTTACCATTGCGGTATTTCTTATTCCTCTACCATACTACCTCTGCAGTCACTCCCCCTAGATCAGTCATGGCGAATCGTGATTGGGAAGGATAATTTGTAGAATGGATGATATCGAGAGGCATGGCCATACCATACCCAGTGTTGTTGACTCCAAACCAAAGCACAAGGTGGTGTCTCCTCAACCAATACTTCAGCAAGTGATCCAGCTTTCCTACTTGTACCCAAGGTCACGTTTCTTTTATCATCTATACACACTGGCTAGCTTTGAGATGAGCGAGCTTTTCTCTTCTTGGCAGCATCAGCATAACCAAGGACAGGCATTAAGTTATAATCACCACAAACCAGTTCTATTATTTAAAGGCCTAACTGCATCTATAAAAATGACCCAGAGGCTGCAAGTGGTCTACCCGCTGAACTTCACCTTTCCCTAGTCTAGCCCACAATGGGCTATCTCCACAGTATAAAGAGACTCATCATAAAGCCTCCCTCAGTTTCAATACTATTAGCAAAATTAATGCCCTGTGTGCAGATCTGCTGAGTGTGGAATGAAGGGAAGGAAGAAGAGTAAAGGATCCTCTACAGACAAGAAACAGTTCTGAGGTACACAGGAAAAGCCTTCTTTAAAAGTTATCATTCCCATCTACTCCTAAACAGATCAGGACTGAAGGTTGTGCATGCTGCCAATAATGACCAGCACTAGAAAATAGGTGAAGATCTAAATCCCCATCTGCTGGAGCTAGGAGTTAGTAAGTTTATAATTTCCTTTCAGCATGCAGGGTAGACAGAACAAGACAGATAACTCTGCAAGAAGAATACGTATTGTCAAGATCTTTTAAACCAACGGTGGAAACCCTGTGATGCTCTAGGTGTCACTAGGCAACACTTTGTGGTTCTATGACCCACCTAAGGGCTAAATCAGTATGTGTTTTTTTCTTTGTTGGGAGGGTTTGCAACCTGTCCTAAGAATAACTCACTGCTCCAAGTTATGCCCAGAATATTGGTGCAACAGCAGGGCAAAAGGAACTTATATCCATATATGGAGGAAGTGCAGTAAACTACAAAGATTTTGGAAGGAAATAAATCAAGAAATGAAGAGAATATTGGGGGAAATATAGAATTGAATAATAAAATATGTGTAAACTGAAATTTTAAAAACACAGAATTAAATATAGATGAGGAATATTTGACTAAACAATCAATAAATGGGGCACAAGCTGTCATTGCATATGGCTGGAAGAAACAAGGAAGATGGGACATTAGTAAATGGAAATATTACGTATCAGAATATAATATGTTTGATGATTTGTTTGAAAAAAAAGGGATCTATATGGGGCAACTGAAGGAGGAGTCTTGGTTAAGAACTTGGAGAATATTGACTGACAACATAAACAGAGAGATGTAAATAAGATAATCAAGGCAACATCCCACATGGAATGCAGACAAGACTAATAATAAACTATAAACTATAACTATAATAAACTATAATAATTTGATAGTTCTTTGAGAGAAGGGAGAGGGGCTAATAATTGTAATTCTAATAATTATTAGAAAAAGAAGAAGGGGTAAATATTTGAGGAGTTATAGCTAAATTAAATAACTGATTATATTATGGAACATATTAATAAATGAGGGGATAAATTAATATTGTTGTAATAATATTGTAACATTACTGTAACACTATTGACCGTTGTTAAAATAATTTATCTGTAGTTAAAATAATATAAAAAAACTTTATAGTTAATGGATTATATTAATGCATGTATGTATGTATATGTGTGTGTATATATATATATATATCACAATGGAATTACCAAACTGAAAATATTAAATTACCCAAAAACCTAAAAAAAGGGGAAAAAACCCCTCATTGCTCCAAGCAGAAAAATGCATTTTTGCATATATTTTGGGAATATTGAAAAAATGGTTTTGGGGTGCTACACACAGATCAAAGGCAACACTTTGCCCACCCCTGATAAATCCCACTGAACAACATATACCAGCTCATTTTGATACATCTTTCATAATTTAGCTTTGTTCATTACAATTAAATATAACAAATGCAGTGATAAGAAAACCAGACCTGTACGATTTATGCAAAATGCTCAACAATTAGAATGAACAGCAAGTTCTTCTTTAAGTTCTATTCAGTTATAGATTGGTGAGCTTTACACATAATGAGAGAATTTAAATTAATTAGCTTGCAAATACTTACAAGAGAAGGTGAAAAAGAAGCCAATGTGAGGAAAATAACTTATTACTTATTTTGTGCTGCCACCTAGCAACATTTTCAAGAATAATTTGATAAAGTTTCAATAATAATTTTCAAGAATAATTTGATGAGGTTTACACATATTGTTTGAAATTTCACCCATGGATGTTAACTCATTCAACCTATCCATCTCTCTCTGTCTGTATGTTCCTTCAAGATGTCTGTTAACTTGAGTTACAGATGAGATGAGTTACTAAGCAAGGAACACTCAGAAGTGGTTTTGCAGCCAGGATGCTACTCAGAAATAAATCCTATTTAATTCAATGAACCTGTTCCTATTATTCAACATAATTTGCACAACTCAGAGGGCTACAAAAGGTGTTTTGGACAGAGGAATAATGGTTTCCAACACTAATTTAAAGTACTATTCAAGACGAGTCAAGTTCCCACTATCAACCTACATATATTTATGAAAATACTTGTAGAATATTCTCCCTCAATCATATCTTTTGATATAATGTGCTACTGTGTTCCTCATTCTTCTTTCCCAAACCTAAAATGGGATGTACCATGACACAGATTACTTATCTACATTTAAAATCTAAGAAGAATTTCTTCTGTTTCATCAAGTGTCAATACTATGTTGATTTTAACGACAGAAATGGTGCACGTATAAAGGAGAGCAGAACCTTTCCAGTTCCTTTGGCCGACCTCCTCCCAGTCTGTTCCATGAAGTGGTTTCTTACCATAGCCAGCTCTTATACCAAAAGGGAACCCCAGATAAGAAAGGCACATTTCAGGACATCCTTCAAGAAAGTAAGTAACAGCAAGATGCAAGTCACATGAACTCAAAATTCCCCGCCTCATCCACTCCCTTCTATACACTGCAGAAAATGTGAGTTTAAAAGATACAAACCTACCACCATCAAATATAGTTTACATCTCAGACATTATTTGTTTGGACTGTAATGAGCCCTATGCCTGCGGCTGGAGGTGGGAAAAAAACTGCCCACTGTTTTCCCTGCGGCCGTGGCGGCAATCGGGCCCTGGGTCTGCGGCCACAGCAGCAATCAGGCCCTGGGCCTGCAGCTGTTTTCAACCACAGATAACTGAATCCGCGGATATGGGCGCCATACTGTAGTATATGACAGACTTTCTCTATAGTAGCTCCCCAGCTGTAGAACTTCTTCCAACAGGGAATCAGAGTAGCTCAATCCCTTCTGGTAGACATTTAAGACTATTATTTTGCATGGTCTTTGTTCCTTAAACTTGGGGTAGCTCTTCTAGATGTTTTAACTGTGTGTAGTTTTTGAACTATTTTTAATGTTTAACAGAATATTTATCATTCACATTTAATGTTTCCAAATAACATTTCTATCTGTTGTGTTTCACTTCAGGTCTCACAGCAAGCTCAGAAGCAAGAAATAAACTCTTAAAATAAACAAAACCTGACTGTAAATATATGTTGGCATGAAAGACTTCTCAATAAATACCCTTACAATCCTACATGTACATTAAACTCTGTCCGGCACACCTCTGTTTCATTCCTTTCAAGCAACCGGCATCCCATGGTCATTTAGTGACCAGAGAGGCGAACTGGCCAAGATGCATCCAGCTCACAAATTTTACAGCAACCTCCTGGAGCTCCCAGAGTGCCTCCAGAGAACTGAAAGGACAATGCTTTCTTTGGAAATAGTTCTGTGCTGTTTGCTACCAGGTAAGTTGTGCTTCACACCTCCTTCCACAGATGGTAAAAGAATACACACAGGTATTTCACCAAACAGAATCTGCCCTTTATATCCAAATATGATATTAGCCTAAACTTAAATACATGTGCTATGATAGCATAGGGTACAGCAGCATTTCTCTTTAGTCTAAGATATAGTCATAATTCTGCTTGTACAAAACTATGGCTTTTTTAAAATTTTCATAATTTCATGCTAGATAATGTAACTTCATATGTTAACTAAATTACCAATTAAACCAATTAAACATTTCATGTTGCTGAAATACCACTATTAAGTTTAAGCTTGATCCACTCCCTGTCCCCAACATTCTGTTTTTTTCAAAATGTCTAGAAATGTTGTGTCTCTGCAAGGTACAAAGAAAGGTTTAACTCTAGTATACATTCACAAGATCAGCCTGTGCGGCAGAAATATGAACACACACGGCTGCACGCTATGGCTGGCATTGTGTTGGTTAGTTCTAGGTAGGATAAATCCATTAAATTATATGTTGAATGCTGAGTCAACACATACTCACAATACACTGACTTAATAGGTCTAGTAAAGACTAGAAATGGGAGTTAGGCCCATTGCGTCTGTATTAGACATATATTTATGGACAAATGTTTGATGTGCAGTCATTTAACACTGTCACATATTGTATACACACATTATATAACAAAGTGTTTGTGCCCACCTTAAGACTAACAAACGTTTAGGTTTTGGGGATTAAGAATCCATTTCATCTATCCTCAACCCATGAAAGCTCACGGTATGATAAATGTTTTAGCCTTTGGCACAAGTTGTTTTTGGCAGAACCAACTAAAGCGGTGTTGTGGTTATGGTTGTGTGTCTTTAAGTCAACTCTGACTTATAGTGACCTTATCATAAGGTTTTCCAAGCAAGATTGATTCAGAAGAGTTTTGCCACGGCAGTTCTTCGAATATAAAGTACAGAACCTGGTATTCCCTGGTGGTGTCTCTTCACCTACTAACCAGGCCTGACTCTGCTCAACTTCTGAGATGGCACAAGATCCAGCACATTCAGGGAAATCATTATGTAAGATACACATAGAACACATAGAGTAATCTATTTTTGTATTTAATACTGTTTTGACAGTAGTAAAGCCACTCCACTTGTAGCCAATTTGAGATCAGAGGAGGGCGACCAAAATGGTGAGAGGCCTGGAAGCCATGCCCTATGAGGATAGACTTAGAGAGCTGGGTATGTTTAGTCTGCAGAAGAGAAGGTTAAGAGGGGACATGATAGCCATGTTTAAATATTTGAAGGGATGCCACGTAGAGGAAGGAGAGGGCTTGTTTTCTGCTGCTCCAGAGACCAGGACAAGGAGCAATGGATTCAAGCTGCAGGAAAGGAGATTCCACCTGAACCTCAGGAAGAACTTCCTGACAGTCAGGGCTGTCTGGCAATGGAATGTGCTGCCATGGAATGTAGTGGAGTCTCCTTCCTTGGAGGTTTTTAAGCAGAGGCTTGATGGCCATCTGTCGGGAGTGCTTTGAGGGTGTTCCTGCATGGCAGGGGGTTGGACTGGATGGCCCCTGTGGTCTCTTCCAGCTCTACATTTCTATGATTCTATGTAGCAGTGGGCTCTAATGTGGACTAGATGTACAGTACTGGACTTAAATCGAATTGGTAGCCCCAAGCAAAATAGACCAACTTAATCAATGGGATTTGAGTGTGGATTCAGGTACTGATTCACTACTGTACTTTGAATCTACTCTAACGGCAGCTATTAACTGAATTCAGACCCGGGTCTTTATACTGACCTACGAACTTTCCCCAGGGTTTCAGACAGGTGGTCTTACCTGGAGAAGTCAAAGACCGAACCCGAGACCTTTTGTATCCCTAAACAGGTTAGGGAGTTTTTGAACCACAGCTCCCAGAATCCCTCAGAGAGCACGGCCAGTGCTGACTGGGAGCGAGTCTGTGAAGTAAACTTCCCTGGAATCACCCCCAGCCCCATTTCAGAACATTTCCCCTCAGCGAACGTTAGAGACGCGCGCCCCCTGCCCTCTCCCCGAGCCCCACCTTACCCACTCGCCTCCCACACTCTCGGCTGCCCCCCTAAACAGGCGAAACCAGGAGACGGGGAGAAAAGCTCACCTCGTTGTTGAGGTTCAGAACTTGCGCCATCTTCTCTCACGGAATCCCGCGCAGCCGCGTTGCGAGAGAGCACGAGACGCCGGCCGCACCGACCCTCCAAGCCACAGAGGCCTGGCCCTCACGTTTTCTCCCCACAGCAAACGAAAGAAAGCGCACGCGCCGCTCCCTCACGAAGCCCCTCTCCTTCCGGTTGGCGCTCTAGCCTACACTCTATGGTACTACGGCCATTCCCTCAGTGGGCTGTTATAGGGCTGTTATACGACTTTCAACATCCTATGGAATCCTGGGGTTTGCAGTTTCGGGAGGGGCCGGCCGGCCCCTCCCGAAACTGCAAACCCCAGGATTCCATAGGATGTTGAAAGTCGTATAACAGCCCTATAACAGCCCACTGAGGGAATGGCCAAAGATACCAAGCAAGAGTCTTGGAGGACCAACTGAAAGTCGTATAACAGCCCTATAACAGCCCACTAAGGGAATGGCTAAAGATACCAAGCAAGAGCCTTGGAGGACCAACTGATAAGATTTAAGGCCGGCAGTAAAGCTTTTGAGTTCTCTTGAGAGTCTCCCCCGGCTTGAGAGGACGGGGGAGGGTTAAAAAAACCTGACAGATATGAGGCCGCAGTCCTGAAAGTCAGCGTTATTGAACGTGGTGGGGGTTACTTTTGGATAAAAAAAATACATGCCATTGCGGCACCTAATGGGAATGGCAGGCGCCCTCTCCTGAGAAGAGAATCTCACTGAGTTCAACGGAAGTTATTTCGAAAAAAGTCGGCATGACATTGTAGCCTGGACTTATGTTCCGTGTATGGCTAAAGTATACCACAAGGCGGCCTTGAGACACAAGTCATTCCCTCAACGGCCCCTCCCTAAACTGCAAACCCTAGAATTCCATAGGACGTTGAATGTGGAATAATAGCGCTATAACGGGCAGTGCGGAAATGGCCACAGAAGCCATTTCCACTCTCCCTTGGTTGTTGAAAATTTTAATAAAAGTCGAGTGTTATTCGTGAAATGAGCGGTCGTAATAGTTTTTTTCCCCCTTTTTTCTTTCGAGCCCTCCGGAGCATGGGATTGGCGATCCGGATTTTCAGTCACGAAGGCAATTTAGTGATTTTGAAAGCAATGGAAAAATGGAGGGAAAACAGCACTTGGGGAGGGGGATATAGGCACCTTCCATTCTAGCATTACACTCTTTCCCCGCATTGAAACATAAGTGCCGAGTTTAGGATCTCCCCCCCCCATGTTCTACCCCAAAGGGGGTGTGGAAGGTGAGGATGGATGCGGTTATTGCCTGACTCTTTTCCTCTTGGTCTGTGTCCCCCCCTTAAAATAGACAACTAGCCAAGTTGGTTCTTATGTTGCTGATCCAAAAATGAGCAGCTGTTCTTTGAGACGTGGGTAGTAGGATGGTGGTGGAATGGTTTTCCTGGTAAAGTTGCTTATTTTTAGAAGGAGAATTTTGAAGAGGATGGTTGTCTGTGCTTTTGGTAAGAAAGTATAATAAACAGTAACTTTATATGTAGTTTCTGAAGTCAGGCAGGAGAATCACCCAAAGGGTCATCCTGAATTTGAAAAAGGAAAAAGAAAGAAAGAAAGAGAAATAAGAAAATGAAGAGGTTTAAAGGGCTAATATTACTCAGCTTTATCTCTGTGAGTGATGAATTTATTTTAAACACTTCCAACATTTGTAATAATAATAATAATAATAATAATAATAATAATAATAATAATAATAATAATGATGATGATGATGATGATGATGGTGATAAATATCTACGATTAGTATTCGTCATTTCTCAAGGTAGTATAAGGCAATGGTTTTCAAATGTTGATCCTCCAGATGTTTGGGACTTCATCTCTCAGAATTCTTGACCATTGGCCATGCTGGCTGAGACTTCTGGAAACTGAAATAAAAAATATGTGAATGACCAAAGATTGACAAGCACTCATGCGTTTTTTTTTCTTTTCCGTGTAAAACTGAAGTTATCACAAAAGACGTTCTCCTATCCAAGTGCTGCCATGAGCCTATTGCTTAGTTTCAGCAAGTAACAGGTATTTTTCTAATGTGTAATTGGAAGATATTTTGTGCAGTAGGAAGTATTTTTTTTGTGAAGTTGTCAATATGAGTTTTAAACCAGAATGAGGTTATTTTTTAAAAGAAATAGATGAGAAAAAGATAAAGTAATAGAAAATTAAAATAACTACTATTGTATTAATCTTTCAGCCTTCATAACTTTATATTAATAGTGTTGCTATTGGGACCAATTACTTATTTATTTTATCTGTGACCAAGGAGGATACATATATGAGGATATCCGTCTGTGACTGCTTTGGCTCCAACTGCTTTGTCAGGCTGTGTCAGCTGTAATTAGCTGCCCTTTAACAACATTGCTACTGAGTTCACTGACACCTAAAAAGTTCTGATTTCCATCATTAACAGATATTGTGACAGTAGCTGTCACAGTTCTATTAACTGTCCATCCTAATTTGGTCCACACCTCAGGAACTATGCCAGTGTTGCTTTCAGTGAGGCAATCTGTTCTGTATGCTCATGCAAAATAATATGTGGTGCTGGGCAGTTCTGGCAGAAGAACCTCCTTGCTAGATGCCAAGAAACCCTCTTTGGTTTCTTGTGCAATAGGGGGAAAAATGCTTAGAAAGATTAGAATAATTCTAGCAAG